>CM034038.1:41396189-41526391 GCA_019705995.1 Raphanus raphanistrum x Raphanus sativus | reverse complement strand
GGTTATTCTCCACTGATTAGTGGTTCCAAATAAAGCTTCTTAGATCGTGGTTTATCCTGGTTTGATAAGAATCATGAAGATATTGCCATATGTCCGAACAGGCTAATCTCGAATCATCTGGATAGAAAGTGGGATATCTTCTTAATCACAACTCCTATGATATTTATTCAACTTCCTTGTTATTATCCACTGATTAGTGGTTCAAAATAAAGCTTCTTAGATCGTGGTTCGTCCTGGTTTGATAAGAATCATGAAGATAATGACATATGTCCGAACAGGCTAATCTGGAATCATCTGGATAGAAGGTGGTATATCTTCTTTCTCACAACACTTATGAGATTTATTCAACTTCCTGGTTATTCTCCACTGATTAGTGGTTCCAAATAAAGATTCTTAGATCGTGGTTCATCCTGGCTTGATAAGAATAGGCTAATCTGGAATCATCTGGATAGAAAGTTGGATATCTTCTTACTCAAAACTCCTATGAGATTTATTTAACTTCCTGGTTATTCTCCACTGAATAGTGGTTCCAAATAAAATTTCTTAGGTCGTGGTTCATCCTGGTTTGACAAGAATCATGAAGATAATGGCATATGTCCGAACAGGCTAATCTGGAATCATCTGGATAGAAAGTGGGATATCTTCTTACTCACAACTCCTATGAGATTTATTCAACTTCCTGGTTATTCTCCACTGATTAGTGGTTCCCAATCAAGCTTCTTACATATTGCTTCATCCTTGTTTGATAAGAACCATGAAAATATTGCCATATGTCCGAACAGGCTAATCTGGAATCACCTGGATAGAAAGTGGGATATCTTCTTACAACTCCTATGAGATTTATTCATCTTCCTGGTTATTCTCCACTGATTAATGGTTCCAAATAAAGCTTCTTAGATCGTTGTTCATCCTGGTTTGATAAGAATCTTGAAGATATTGCCATATGTCCGAACATGCTAATTTGGAATCATCTGGATAGAAAGGTGGATATCTTCTTACTCACAACTCCGATGAGATTTATTCAACTTCCTGGTTATTCTCCATTGATTAGTGGTTCCAAGTAAATCTTCTTAGATCGTTGTTCATCCTGGTTTGATAAGAATCATGAAGATAATGGCATATGTCCGAACTGGCTAATCTGGAATCATCTGGATAGAAAGTGGGATATCTTCTTGCTCACAACACTTATGAGACTTATTCAACTTTCTGGTTATTCTCCACTGATTAGTGGTTCCAAATAAAGCTTCTTAGATCGTGGTTTATCCTGGTTTGATAAGAATTATGAAGATATTGCCATATGTCCGAACAGGCTAATCTCGAATCATCTGGATAGAAAGTGGGATATCTTCTTAATCACAACTCCTATGATATTTATTCAACTTCCTTGTTATTATCCACTGATTAGTGGTTCAAAATAAAGCTTCTTAGATCGTGGTTCGTCCTGGTTTGATAAGAATCATGAAGATAATGACATATGTCCGAACAGGCTAATCTGGAATCATCTGGATAGAAGGTGGTATATCTTCTTTCTCACAACACTTATGAGATTTATTCAACTTCCTGGTTATTCTCCACTGATTAGTGGTTCCAAATAAAGATTCTTAGATCGTGGTTCATCCTGGCTTGATAAGAATAGGCTAATCTGGAATCATCTGGATAGAAAGTTGGATATCTTCTTACTCAAAACTCCTATGAGATTTATTTAACTTCCTGGTTATTCTCCACTGAATAGTGGATCCAAATAAAATTTCTTAGGTCGTGGTTCATCCTGGTTTGACAAGAATCATGAAGATAATGGCATATGTCCGAACAGGCTAATCTGGAATCATCTGGATAGAAAGTGGGATATCTTCTTTCTCACAACTCCTATGAGATTTATTCAACTTCCTGGTTATTCTCCACTGATTAGTGGTTCCCAATCAAGCTTCTTACATATTGCTTCATCCTTGTTTGATAAGAACCATGAAAATATTGCCATATGTCCGAACAGGCTAATCTGGAATCACCTGGATAGAAAGTGGGATATCTTCTTACAACTCCTATGAGATTTATTCATCTTCCTGGTTATTCTCCACTGATTAATGGTTCCAAATAAAGCTTCTTAGATCGTTGTTCATCCTGGTTTGATAAGAATCTTGAAGATATTGCCATATGTCCGAACATGCTAATTTGGAATCATCTGGATAGAAAGGTGGATATCTTCTTACTCACAACTCCGATGAGATTTATTCAACTTCCTGGTTATTCTCCATTGATTAGTGGTTCCAAGTAAATCTTCTTAGATCGTTGTTCATCCTGGTTTGATAAGAATCATGAAGATAATGGCATATGTCCGAACTGGCTAATCTGGAATCATCTGGATAGAAAGTGGGATATCTTCTTGCTCACAACACTTATGAGACTTATTCAACTTTCTGGTTATTCTCCACTGATTAGTGGTTCCAAATAAAGCCTCTTAGATCGTGGTTCATCCTAGTTTGATAAGAATCATGAAAATATTGTCATATGTCCAAACAGGCTAATCTGGAATCATCTGGATAGAAAGTGAGATATCTTCTTACTCACAACTCCTATAAGATTTATTTAACTCCCTGGTTATTTGCAACTGAATAGTGGTTCTAAATAAAGCTTCTTTAGATCGTGGTTCATCCTGGTTTGATAAGAATCATGAAGATAATGGCATATGTTCGAACAAGCTAATCTGGAATCATCTGGATAGAAAGTGAGTTATCTTCTTACTCACAACTCCTATGAGATTTGTTCAACTTCCTGGTTATTCTTCACTGATTAGTGGTTCCCAATCAAGTTTCTTACATCATGATTCATCCTGGTTTGATAAGAATCATGAAGATATTGCCATATGTCCAAACAGGCTAATCTGGAATCACTACAAGAAAAAAAGGTTTTATTAGCGGACGAAAAACGCTATCTAACAATACGATAGCGGTTTTACAAACGCTGGTTTGATAGAAAGTGGGATGTCTTCTTACCGACAAATCCTATGATATTTATTCAACTTCCTGGTTATTCTCCACTGATTAGTGGTTCCCAATAAAGCTTCTTACATATTGGTTCATCCTGGTTTGATAAGAATCATGAGGATAGTGCCATATGTCCAAACAGGCTAATCTGGAATCACCTGGATAGAAAGTGGGTTATCTTCTTACTCACAACTCCTATGAGATTTATTCAACTTCCTGGTTATTCTCCACTGATTAGTGGTTCCCAATCAAGCTTCTTACATATTGGTTCATCCTGGTTTGATAAAAATCATGAAGATAATGGCAGATGTCCGAACAGGCTAATCTGGAATCATCTGGATAGAAGGTGGGATATCTTCTTACTCACAACACTTATGAGATTTATTCAAATTCCTGGTTATTCTTCACTGATTAGTGGTTCCAAATAAAGCTTCTTAGATCGTGGTTCATCCTGGTTTGATAAGAATCATGAACATAGTGCCATATGTCCGAACAGGCTAATCTGGAATCATCTGGATAGAAAGTGGGATATCTTCTTACTCACAACTCCTATGAGATTCATTTAACTTCCTGGTTATTCTCCACTGAATATTGGTTCCAAATAAAGCTTCTTAGATCGTGGTTCATCCTGGTTTGATAAGAATCATGAAGATAATGGCATATGTTCGAACAGGCTAATCTGGAATCATCTAGATAGAAAGTGGGATGTCTTCTTACTGACAACTCCTATGAGATTTATTCAACTTCCTGGTTATTCTCCACTGATTAGTTGTTCCCAATAAAGCTTCTTACATATTGGTTCATCCTGGTTTGATAAGAATCATGAGGATATTGCCATATGTCCGAACAGGCTAATCTGGAATCACCTGGATAGAAAGTGGGATATCTTCTTACTCACAACTCCTATGAGATTTATTCAACTTCCTGGTTATTCTCCACTGATTAGTAGTTCCCAATCAAGCTTCTTACATATTGGTTCATCCTGGTTTGATAAAAATCATGAAGATAATGGCATATGTCCGAACAGGCTAATCTGGAATCATCAGGATAGAAGGTGGGATATCTTCTTACTCACAACACATATGAGATTTATTCAACTTCCTGGTTATTTTTCACTGATTAATGGTTCCAAATAAAGCTTCTTATATCGTGGTTCATCCTGGTTGGATAAGAATCATGAAGATATTGCCATATGTCCGAACAGGCTAATCTGGAATCATCTGGATAGAAGGTGGGATATCTTCTTCCTCATAACACTTATGAGATTTTTTCAGCTTCCTGGTTATTTTTCCACTGATTAGTGGTTCCAAATAAAGCTTCTTAGATCTTGGTTCATCCTGGTTTGATAAGAATCATGAAGATAATGATATATGTCCGAACAGGCTAATCTGGAATCATCTGGATAGAAAGTGGGATATCTCCTTACTCACAACTCCTATGAGATTTATTCAACTTCCTGGTTATTCTATACTGATTAGCGGTTCCAAATAAAGCTTCTTAGATCGTGGTTCATCCTGGTTTGATAAGAATCATGAAGATAATGATATATGTCCGAACAGGCTAATCTGGAATCATCTAGATAGAAGGTGGGATATCTTCTTGCTCACAGTACTTATGAGATTTATTCAACTTCCTGGTTATTCTCCACTGATTAGTGGTTCCAAATAAAGCTTCTTAGATCGTGGTTTATCCTGGTTTGATAAGAATCATGAAGATATTGCCATATGTCCGAACAGGCTAATCTGGAATCATTTGGATAGAAAGTGGGATATCTTCTTAATCACAACTCCTATGATATTTATTCAACTTCCTGGTTATTATCCACTGATTAGTGGTTCCAAATAAAGCTTTTTAGATCGTGGTTCAACCTGGTTTGATAAGAATCATGAAGATAATGATATATGTCCGAACAGGCTAATCTGGAATCATCTAGATAGAAGGTGGGATATCTTCTTGCTCACAGTACTTATGAGATTTATTCAACTTCCTGGTTATTCTCCACTGATTAGTGGTTCCAAATAAAGCTTCTTAGATCGTGGTTTATCCTGGTTTGATAAGAATCATGAAGATATTGCCATATGTCCGAACAGGCTAATCTCGAATCATCTGGATAGAAAGTGGGATATCTTCTTAATCACAACTCCTATGATATTTATTCAACTTCCTTGTTATTATCCACTGATTAGTGGTTCAAAATAAAGCTTCTTAGATCGTGGTTCGTCCTGGTTTGATAAGAATCATGAAGATAATGACATATGTCCGAACAGGCTAATCTGGAATCATCTGGATAGAAGGTGGTATATCTTCTTTCTCACAACACTTATGAGATTTATTCAACTTCCTGGTTATTCTCCACTGATTAGTGGTTCCAAATAAAGATTCTTAGATCGTGGTTCATCCTGGCTTGATAAGAATAGGCTAATCTGGAATCATCTGGATAGAAAGTTGGATATCTTCTTACTCAAAACTCCTATGAGATTTATTTAACTTCCTGGTTATTCTCCACTGAATAGTGGTTCCAAATAAAATTTCTTAGGTCGATGTTCATCCTGGTTTGACAAGAATCATGAAGATAATGGCATATGTCCGAACAGGCTAATCTGGAATCATCTGGATAGAAAGTGGGATATCTTCTTACTCACAACTCCTATGAGATTTATTCAACTTCCTGGTTATTCTCCACTGATTAGTGGTTCCCAATCAAGCTTCTTACATATTGCTTCATCCTTGTTTGATAAGAACCATGAAAATATTGCCATATGTCCGAACAGGCTAATCTGGAATCACCTGGATAGAAAGTGGGATATCTTCTTACAACTCCTATGAGATTTATTCATCTTCCTGGTTATTCTCCACTGATTAATGGTTCCAAATAAAGCTTCTTAGATCGTTGTTCATCCTGGTTTGATAAGAATCTTGAAGATATTGCCATATGTCCGAACATGCTAATTTGGAATCATCTGGATAGAAAGGTGGATATCTTCTTACTCACAACTCCGATGAGATTTATTCAACTTCCTGGTTATTCTCCATTGATTAGTGGTTCCAAGTAAATCTTCTTAGATCGTTGTTCATCCTGGTTTGATAAGAATCATGAAGATAATGGCATATGTCCGAACTGGCTAATCTGGAATCATCTGGATAGAAAGTGGGATATCTTCTTGCTCACAACACTTATGAGACTTATTCAACTTTCTGGTTATTCTCCACTGATTAGTGGTTCCAAATAAATATTCTTAGATCGTTGTTCATCCTGGTTTGATAAGAATCTTGAAGATATTGCCATATGTCCGAACAGGCTAATCTGGAATCATCGGGATAGAAAGTGGGATATCTTCTTACTCAGAACTCCTATGAGATTTATTCAACTTCCTGGTTATTCTCCACTGATTAGTCGTTCCAAATAAAACTTCTTAGATCGTGGTTCATCCAGGTTTGATAAGAATCATGAAGATAATGGCTTATGTCCGAAAAGGCTAATCTGGAATCATCTGGATAGAAGGTGGGATATCTTCTTGCTCACAACACTTATGAGATTTATTCAACTTCCTGGTTATTCTCCACTGATTAGTGGTTCCAAATAAATCTTCTTAGATCGTTGTTCATCTTGGTTTTATCAGAATCTTGAAGATATTGCCATATGTCCGAACAGGCTAATCTGGAATCATCGGGATAGAAAGTGGGATATCTTCTTACTCAGAACTCCTATGAGATTTATTCAACTTCCAGGTTATTCTCCACTGATTATTCGTTCCAAATAAAACTTCTTAGATCGTGGTTCATCCAGGTTTGATAAGAATCATGAAGATAATGGCTTATGTCCGAACAGGCTAATCTGGAATCATCTGGATAGAAGGTGGGATATCTTCTTGCTCACAACACTTATGAGACTTATTCAACTTCCTGGTTATTCTCCACTGATTAGTGGTTCCAAATAAAGCTTCTTAGATCGTGGTTCATCCTGCTTTGATAAGAATCATGAAGATATTGCCATATGTCCGAAGAGGCTAATTTGGAATCATCTAGATAGAAAGCGGGATATCTTCTTACTCACAACTCCTATAAGATTTATTTAACTTCCTGGTTATTCTCCACTGAATAGTGGTTCGAAATAAAGCTTCTTAGATCGTGGTTCATCCTGGTTTGATAAGAATCATGAAGATATTGCCATATGTTCGAACAAGCTAATTTGGAATCATCTGGATAGAAAGTGGGTTATCTTCTTAGTCACAACTCCAATGAGATTAATTCAACTTCCTGGTTATTATCCACTGATTAGTGGTTCCAAATAAAGCTTCGTAGATCGTGGTTCATCCTGTTTTGATAAGAATCATGAAGATAATGGCATATGTCCGAATAGGCTAATGTGGAATCATCTGGATAGAAGGTGGGATATCTTCTTGCTCACAACACTTATGAGATTTATTCAACTTTCTGGTTATTCTCCACTGATTAGTGGTTCCAAATAAAGCTTCTTAGATTGTGGTTCATCCTGGTTTGATAAGAATCATGAAGATATTGCCATATGTCCGAACAAGCTAATATGGAATCATCTGGATAGAAAGTGGGATATCTTCTTACTCACAACTCCAATGAGAATTATTCAACTTCCTGGTTATTCTCCACTGATTAGTGGTTCCAAATAAAGCTTCTTAGATCGTGGTTCTTCCTGTTTTGATAAGAATCATGAATAATAGTATATGTCCGAACAGGCTAATGTGGAATCATCTGGATAGAAAGTGGGATATCTTCTTACTCACAACTCCTATGAGATTTATTCGACTTCCAGTTTATTTTCCACTGATTAGTTGTTCCAAATCAAGCTTCTTACAAATTGCTTCATCTTGGTTTATTTGGACCACGATCTAAGAAGTTTTATTTGGAACCACTAATCAGTGGAGAATAACCAGGAAGTTGAATAAGTCTCATAAGTGTTGTGAGCAAGAAGATATCCCACCTTTGATCCAGATGATTCCAGATTAGCCTGTTCGGACATAAGCCATTATCTTCATGATTCTTATCAAACCTGGATGAACCACGATCTAAGAAGCTTTATTTGGAACGACTAATCAGTGGAGAATAACCAGGAAGTTGAATAAATCTCATAGGAGTTCTGAGTAAGAAGATATCCCACTTTCTATCCAGATGATTCCAGATTAGCCTGTTCGGACATATGGCAATATCTTCAAGATTCTTATCAAACCAGGATGAACAACGATCTAAGAAGATTTATTTGGAACCACTAATCAGTGGAGAATAACCAGGAAGTTGAATAAATCTCCTAAGTGTTGTGAGCAAGAAGATATCCCACCTTCTATCCAGATGATTCCAGATTAGCCTGTTCGCACATATGCCATTGTCTTCATGATTCTTATCGAACCAGAATGAACCACGATCTAAGAAGCTTTATTTGGAACCAAATAAACCAAGATGAAGCAATATGTAAGAAGCTTCTTAGATCGTGGTTCATCCTGTTTTGATAAGAATCATGAAGATAATTACATATGTCCGAACAGGCTAATGTGGAATCATCTGGATAGAAGGTGGGATGTCTTCTTGCTCACAACACTTATGAGATTTATTCAATTTTCTGGTTATTGTCCACTGATTAGTGGTTCCAAATAAAGCTTCTTAGATCGTGGTTCATCCTGGTTTGATAAGAATCTTGAAGATATTGCCATATGTCCGAACATGCTAATCTGGAATCATCTGGATAGAAAGTGGGATATCTTCTTACTCACAAATCCTATGAGATTTATTCAACTTCCTGGTTATCCTCCACTGATTAGTGGTTCCAAGTAAAGCTTCTTAGATCGTGTTTCATCCTGGTTTGATAAGAATCATGAAGATAATGGCTTATGTCCGAACAGGCTAATCTGGAATCATCTGGATAGAAGGTGGGATATCTTATTGCTCACAACACTTATAAGACTTATTCAACTTCCTGGTTATTCTCCACTGTTAGTGGTTCAAAATAAAGCTTCTTAGATCGTGGTTCATCCTGGTTTGATAAGAATCATGAAGATAATGGCATATGTCCAAACAGGCTAATCTGGAATCATCTGGATAGAAAGTGGGATATCTTCTTACTCACAACTCCTATGAGATTTATTCAACTTCCTGTTTTTTTTTTTACTGATTATTTGTTCCAAATCAAGCTTCTTACATATTGCTTCATCTTGGTTTGATAAGAATCATGAGGATATTGTTATATGTCCGAACAGGCTAATCTGGAATCATCTGGATAGAAGGTGGGATATCTTCTTGCTCACAACACATATGAGATTTATACAACTTCCTGGTTATTCTCCACTGATTAGTGGTTCCAAATAAAGCTTCTTAGATCGTTGTTCATCCTGGTTTGATAAGAATCATGAAGATAATGGCATATGTCCGAACAAGCTAATGTGGAATCAGCTGGATAGAAGGTGGGATATCTTCTTGCTCACAACACTTATGAGACTTATTCAACTTCCTGGTTATTCTCCACTGATTAGTGGTTCCAAATAAAGGTTCTTAGATCGTGGTTCATCCTGGTTTGATAAGAATCATGAAGATATTGCCATATGTTCGAACAGGCTAATCTGGAATCATCTGGATAGAAAGTGGTATATCTTCTTACTCACAACTCCTATAAGATTTATTTAACTTCCTGGTTATTCTCCACTGAATAGTGATTCCAAATAAAGCTTCTTAGATCGTGGTTCATCCTGGTTTGATAAGAATAATGAAGATTATGGCATATGTTCGAACAAGCTAATCTGGAATCATCTGGATAGAAAGTGGGTTATCTTCTTACTCACAACTCCTATGAGATTTATTCAAATTCCTGGTTATTATCCACTGATTAGTGGTTCCAAATAAATCTTCTTAGATCGTTGTTCATCCTGGTTTGATAAGAATCTTGAAGATATTGCCATATGTCCGAACAGGCTAATCTGGAATCATCGGGATAGAAAGTGGGATATCTTCTTACTCATAACTCCTATGAGATTTATTCAACTTCCTGGTTATTCTCCACTGATTAGTCGTTCCAAATAAAACTTCTTAGATCGTGGTTCATCCAGGTTTGATAAGAATCATGAAGATAATGGCTTATGTCCGAAAAGGCTAATCTGGAATCATCTGGATAGAAGGTGGGATATCTTCTTGCTCACAACACTTATGAGATTTATTCAACTTCCTGGTTATTCTCCACTGATTAGTGGTTCCAAATAAATCTTCTTAGATCGTTGTTCATCCTGGTTTGATCAGAATCTTGAAGATATTGCCATATGTCCGAACAGGCTAATCTGGAATCATCGGGATAGAAAGTGGGATATCTTCTTACTCAGAACTCCTATGAGATTTATTCAACTTCCAGGTTATTCTCCACTGATTATTCGTTCCAAATAAAACTTCTTAGATCGTGGTTCATCCAGGTTTGATAAGAATCATGAAGATAATGGCTTATGTCCGAACAGGCTAATCTGGAATCATCTGGATAGAAGGTGGGATATCTTCTTGCTCACAACACTTATGAGACTTATTCAACTTCCTGGTTATTCTCCACTGATTACTGGTTCCAAATAAAGCTTCTTAGATCGTGGTTCATCCTGCTTTGATAAGAATCATGAAGATATTGCCATATGTCCGAAGAGGCTAATTTGGAATCATCTAGATAGAAAGCGGGATATCTTCTTACTCACAACTCCTATAAGATTTATTTAACTTCCTGGTTATTCTCCACTGAATAGTGGTTCGAAATAAAGCTTCTTAGATCGTGGTTCATCCTGGTTTGATAAGAATCATGAAGATATTGCCATATGTTCGAACAAGCTAATTTGGAATAATCTGGATAGAAAGTGGGATATCTTCTTAGTCACAACTCCAATGAGATTAATTCAACTTCCTGGTTATTATCCACTGATTAGTGGTTCCAAATAAAGCTTCGTAGATCGTGGTTCATCCTGTTTTGATAAGAATCATGAAGATAATGGCATATGTCCGAATAGGCTAATGTGGAATCATCTGGATAGAAGGTGGGATATCTTCTTGCTCACAGCACTTATGAGATTTATTCAACTTTCTGGTTATTCTCCACTGATTAGTGGTTCCAAATAAAGCTTCTTAGATTGTGGTTCATCCTAGTTTGATAAGAATCATGAAGATATTGCCATATGTCCGAACAAGCTAATATGGAATCATCTGGATAGAAAGTGGGATATCTTCTTACTCACAACTCCAATGAGAATTATTCAACTTCCTGGTTATTCTCCACTGATTAGTGGTTCCAAATAAAGCTTCTTAGATTGTGGTTCTTCCTGTTTTGATAAGAATCATGAATAATGGTATATGTCCGAACAGGCTAATGTGGAATCATCTGGATAGAAAGTGGGATATCTTCTTACTCACAACTCCTATGAGATTTATTCGACTTCCGGTTTATTTTCCACTGATTAGTTGTTCCAAATCAAGCTTCTTACAAATTGCTTCATCTTGGTTTATTTGGACCACGATCTAAGAAGTTTTATTTGGAACCACTAATCAGTGGAGAATAACCAGGAAGTTGAATAAGTCTCATAAGTGTTGTGAGCAAGAAGATATCCCACCTTTGATGCAGATGATTCCAGATTAGCATGTTCGGACATAAGCCATTATCTTCATGATTCTTATCAAACCTGGATGAACCACGATCTAAGAAGCTTTATTGGGAACGACTAATCAGTGGATAATAACCAGGAAGTTGAATAAATCTCATAGGAGTTCTGAGTAAGAAGATATCCCACTTTCTATCCAGATGATTCCAGATTAGCCTGTTCGGACATATGGCAATATCTTCAAGATTCTTATCAAACCAGGATGAAAAACGATCTAAGAAGATTTATTTGGAACCACTAATCAGTGGAGAATAACCAGGAAGTTGAATAAATCTCCTAAGTGTTGTGAGCAAGAAGATATCCCACCTTCTATCAAGATGATTCCAGATTAGCCTGTTCGCACATATGCCATTGTCTTCATGATTCTTATCGAACCAGAATGAACCACGATCTAAGAAGCTTTATTTGGAACCAAATAAACCAAGATGAAGCAATATGTAAGAAGCTTCTTAGATCGTGGTTCATCCTGTTTTGATAAGAATCATGAAGATAATGACATATGTCCGAACAGGCTAATGTGGAATCATCTGGATAGAAGGTGGGATGTCTTCTTGCTCACAACACTTATGAGATTTATTCAACTTTCTGGTTATTGTCCACTGATTAGTGGTTCCAAATAAAGCTTCTTAGATCGTGGTTCATCCTGGTTTGATAAGAATCTTGAAGATATTGCCGTATGTCCGAACATGCTAATCTGGAATCATCTGGATAGAAAGTGGGATATCTTCTTACTCACAAATCCTATGAGATTTATTCAACTTCCTGGTTATCCTCCACTGATTAGTGGTTCCAAGTAAAGCTTCTTAGATCGTGGTTCATCCTGGTTTGATAAGAATCATGAAGATAATGGCTTATGTCCGAACAGGCTAATCTGGAATCATCTGGATAGAAGGTGGGATATCTTATTGCTCACAACACTTATAAGACTTATTCAACTTCCTGGTTATTCTCCACTGTTAGTGGTTCAAAATAAAGCTTCTTAGATCGTGGTTCATCCTGGTTTGATAAGAATCATGAAGATAATGGCATATGTCCAAACAGGCTAATCTGGAATCATCTGGATAGAAAGTGGGATATCTTCTTACTCACAACTCCTATGAGATTTATTCAACTTCCTGTTTTTTTTTTTACTGATTATTTGTTCCAAATCAAGCTTCTTACATATTGCTTCATCTTGGTTTGATAAGAATCATGAGGATATTGTTATATGTCCGAACAGGCTAATCTGGAATCATCTGGATAGAAGGTGGGATATCTTCTTGCTCACAGCACATATGAGATTTATACAACTTCCTGGTTATTCTCCACTGATTAGTGGTTCCAAATAAAGCTTCTTAGATCGTTGTTCATCCTGGTTTGATAAGAATCATGAAGATAATGGCATATGTCCGAACAAGCTAATGTGGAATCAGCTGGATAGAAGGTGGGATATCTTCTTGCTCACAACACTTATGAGACTTATTCAACTTCCTGGTTATTCTCCACTGATTAGTGGTTCCAAATAAAGGTTCTTAGATCGTGGTTCATCCTGGTTTGATAAGAATCATGAAGATATTGCGATATGTCCGAACAGGCTAATCTGGAATCATCTGGATAGAAAGTGGTATATCTTCTTACTCACAACACTTATGAGACTTATTCAACTTCCTGGTTATTCTCCACTGATTAGTGGTTCCAAATAAAACTTCTTAGATCGTGGTCCAAATGAACCAAGATGAAGCAATTTGTAAGAAGCTTGATTTGGAACAACTAATCAGTGGAAAATAAACCGGAAGTCGAATAAATCTCATAGGAGTTGTGAGTAAGAAGATATCCCACTTTCTATCCAGATGATTCCAGATTAGCCTGTTCGGACATATCGCAATATCTTCATGATTCTTATCAAACCAGGATGAACCACGATCTAAGAACCTTTATTTGGAACCACTAATCAGTGGAGAATAACCAGGAAGTTGAATAAGTCTCATAAGTGTTGTGAGCAAGAAGATATCCCACCTTCTATCCAGCTGATTCCACATTAGCTTGTTCGGACATATGCCATTATCTTCATGATTCTTATCAAACCAGGATGAACAACGATCTAAGAAGCTTTATTTGGAACCACTAATCAGTGGAGAATAACCAGGAAGTTGTATAAATCTCATATGTGCTGTGAGCAAGAAGATATCCCACCTGGTTATTCTCTACTGAATAGTGATTCCAAATAAAGCTTCTTAGATCGTGGTTCATCCTGATTTGATAAGAATAATGAAGATAATGGCATATGTTCGAACAAGCTAATCTGGAATCATCTGGATAGAAAGTGGGTTATCTTCTTACTCACAACTCCTATGAGATTTATTCAAATTCCTGGTTATTATCCACTGATTAGTGGTTCAAAATAAAGATTCTTAGATCGTGGTTCATCCTGGTTTGATAAGAATCATGAAGATAATGGCATATGTCCGAACATGCTAATCTAGAATCATCTGGATAGAAGGTGGGATATCTTCTTGCTCACAACACTTATGATACTTATTCAACTTCATGGTTATTCTCCACAGATTAGGGGTTCCAAATAAAGCTTCTTAGATCGTGGTTCATCCTGGTTTGATAAGAATCATGAAGATATTGCCATATGTCCGAACAGGCTAATCTGGAATCATCTGGATAGAAAGTGGGATATCTTCTTACTCACAACTCCTATGAGATTTATTCAACTTCCTGGTTATTCTCCACTGATTAGTGGTTCCAAATAAATCTTCTTAGATCGTGGTTCATCCTTGTTTGATAAGAATCATGAAGATATTGCCATATGTCCGAATAGGCTAATCTGGAATCATCTGGATAGAAAGTGTGATATCTTCTTAGTCACAACTCCAATGAGATTTATTCAACTTCCTGTTTATTCTCCACTGATTAGTGGTTCCAAATAAAGCTTCTTAGATCGTGGTTCATCCTGTTTTGATAAGAATCATGAAGATAATGGCATATGTCCGAACAAGCTAATGTGGAATCAGCTGGATAGAAGGTGGGATATCTTCTTGCTCACAACACTTATGAGATTTATTCAACTTCCTGGTTATTCTCCACTAATTATTGGTTCCAAATAAAGCTTCTTAAATCATGGTTCATCCTGGTTTGATAAGAATCATGAAGATAATGACATATGTCCGAACAGGCTAATCTGGAATCGTCTGGATAGAAAGTGGTATATCTTCTTACTCACAACTCCTATAAGATTTATTTAACTTCCTGGATATTCGTGATAAATAGTGATTCCAAATAAAGCTTCTTAGATCGTGGTTCATCCTGGTTTGATAAGAATCATGAAGATAATGGCTTATGTCCGAACAGGCTAATCTGGAATCATCTGGATAGAAAGTGGGTTATCTTCTTGCTCACAACTCCTATGAGATTTATTCAAATTCCTGGTTATTATCCACTGATTAGTGGTTCAAAATAAAGCTTCTTACGTCGTGGTTCATCCTGGTTTGATAAGAATCATGAAGATAATGGCATATCTCCGAACAGGCTAATCTGGAATCATGTGGATAGAAAGTGGGATATCTTCTTACTCACAACTCCTATAAGATTTATTTAACTTCCTGGTTATTCTCCACTGAATAGTGATTCCAAATAAAGCTTCTTAGATCGTGGTTCATCCTGGTTTGATAAGAATCATGAAGATAATGGCATATGTTCGAACAAGCTAATCTGGAATCATCTGGATAGAAAGTGGGATATCTTCTTACTCACAACTCCTATGATATTTATTCAAATTCCTGGTTATTCTCCACTGATTAGTGGTTCAAAATAAAGCATCTTAGATCGTGGTTCATCCTGGTTTGATAAGAATCATGAAGATAATGGCATATGCCCAAATAGGCTAATCTGGAATCATCTGGATAGAAAGTGGGATATCTTCTTACTCACAACTCCTATGAGATTTATTCAACTTCCTGGTTATTCTCCACTGATTAGTGGTTACAAATAAAGCTTCTTAGATCGTGGTTCATCCTGGTTTGATAAGAATCATGAAGATAATGGCATATGTCCGAACATGCTAATCTGGAATCATCTGGATAGAAGGTGGGATATCTTCTTGCTCACAACACTTATGAGATTTATTCAAATTCCTGGTTATTCTCCACTGATAAGTGGTTCCAAATAAAGCTTCTTAGATCGGGGTTCATCCTGGTTTGATAAGAATCTTGAAGATATTGCCATATGTCCGAACAGGCTAATCTGGAATCATCTGGATAGAAAGTGGGATATCTTCTTACTCACAACTCCTATGAGATTTATTCAACTTCCTGGTTATTCTCCACTGAATAGTGGTTCCAAATAAAGCTTCTTAGATCGTGGTTCATCCTAGTTTGATAAGAATCATGAAGATAATGGCATATGTCCAAACATGCTAATCTGGAATCATCTGGATAGAAAGTGGGATATCTTCTTACTCACAAATCCTATGAGATTTATTCAACTTCCTGTTTATTTTCCACTGATTAGTGGTTCCAAATCAAGCTTCTTACATATTGCTTCATCTTGGTTTGATAAGAATCAAGAAGATATTGCCATATGTCCAAACAGGCTAATCTGGAATCATCTGGATAGAAAGTGGGATATCTTCTTAGTCACAACTCCAATGAGATTTATTCAACTTCCTGGTTATTCTCCACTGATTAATGGTTCCAAATAAAGCTTCTTAGATCGTGGTTCATCCTGGTTTGATAAGAATCTTGAAGATATTGCCATATGTCCGAACAGGCTAATCTGGAATCATCTGGATAGAAAGTGGGATATCTTCTTACTCACAACTCCTATGAGATTTATTCAACTTCCTGGTTATTCTCCACTGATTAGTGGTTCCAAATAAAGCTTCTTAGATCGTGGTTCATACTGGTTTAACAAGAATCATAAAGATAATGGCTTATGTCCGAACAAGCTAATCTGGAATCATCTGGATAGAAGGTGGGATATCTTCTTGCTCACAACACTTATGAGAATTATTCAACTTCCTGGTTATTCTCCACTGATTAGTGGTTCCAAATAAAGGTTCTTAGATCGTGGTTCATCCTGGTTTGATAAGAATCATGAAGATATTGCCATATGTCCGAACAGGCTAATCTGGAATCATCTGGATAGAAAGTGGTATATCTTCTTACTCACAACTCCTATAAGATTTATTTAACTTCCTGGTTATTCTCCACTGAATAGTGATTCCAAATAAAGCTTCTTAGATCGTGGTTCATCCTGGTTTGATAAGAATCATGAAGATAATGGCATATGTTCGAACAATCTAATCTGGAATCATCTGGATAGAAAGTGGGTTATCTTCTTACTCACAACTCCTATGAGATTTATTCAAATTCCTGGTTATTATCCACTGATTAGTGGTTCAAAATAAAGCTTCTTTGATCGTGGTTCATCCTGGTTTGATAAGAATCATGAAGATAATGGCATATGTCCGAACATGCTAATCTAGAATCATCTGGATAGAAGGTGGGATATCTTCTTGCTCACAACACTTATGAGACTTATTCAACTTCATGGTTATTCTCCACAGATTAGGGGTTCCAAATAAAGCTTCTTAGATCGTGGTTCATCCTGGTTTGATAAGAATCATGAAGATATTGCCATATGTCCGAACAGGCTAATCTGGAATCATCTGGATTGAAATTGGGATATCTTCTTACTCACAACTCCTATGAGATTTATTCAACTTCCTGGTTATTCTCCACTGATTAGTGGTTCCCAATCAAGCTTCTTAGATCGTGGTTCATCCTGGTTTGATAAGAATCATGAAGATAATGGCATATGTCCGAACTGGCTAATCTGGAATCATCTGGATAGAAGGTGGGATATCCTCTTGCTCACAACACTTATGAGACTTATTCAAGTTCCTGGTTATTCTCCACTGATTAGTGGTTCCCAATCAAGCTTCTTACATATTGGTTCATCCTGGTTTGATAAGAATCATGAAGATATTGCCATATGTCCGAAAAGGCTAATCTGGAATCATTTTGATAGAAAGTGGGATATCTTCTTACTCACAACTCCTATTAGATTTATTCAACTTCCTGGTTATTCTCCACTGATTATTGGTTCCAAATAAAGCTTCTTAGATCGTGGTTCATCTTGGTTTGATAAGAATTATGAAGATAATGGCATATGTCCGAACAGGCTAATCTGGAATCATCTAGATAGAAGGTGGTATATCTTCTTGCTCACAACACTTATGAGACTTATTCAACTTCATGGTTATTCTCCACTGATTAGTGGTTCCAAATAAAGCTTCTTAGATCGTGGTTCATCCTGGTTTGATAAGAATCATGAAGATAATGGCATATGTCCGAACAGGCTAATCTGGAATCATCTGGATAGAAGGTGGGATATCTTCTTCCTCACAACACTTATGACATCGTGGTTCATCCTGGTTTGATAAGAATCATGAAGATATTGCCATATGTCCGAACAGGCTAACCTGGAATCTTCTGGATAGAAAGTGGGATATCTTCTTACTCACAACTCCAATGAGATTTATTCAACTTCCTGGTTATTCTCCACTGATTAGTGGTTCCCAATCAAGCTTCTTACATGTTGGTTCATCCTGGTTTGATAAGAATTGTGGGAACCGAAATTCACACCGTCAATAATTCGTATAAATAAGGAAACTAGGAAAACCCTAATTTCCCAGAAGGTCCTGGATTTCTGAGAAACCACATGTCAAGCAATCAGAATACGATAAAAACGGAAAAATAAAATATAAATCGTAAAAAGAGAGCAAGAAGGATTTTATTCTGAATCTGCGTATGAGCGTTACAACAGCAAGGTAACGTGCTTCGGCTACGAGGGATGTCGGCGAGGTCCCTAGTTCTAATACCCGAAGGTGGCTAAACCTAATTAAGTCGCAGCTCGAAAACAAAAACGGAAAGTTGCCTAAATTGCTCTAAGTGCTAAGTTGCTCTGGAAAGTGATGCCTCTGAACTCCTTATATACTCCCTCCAAGGTCTGTTTACGCTTCCCCCTTTTGCCTTTACGGTTTACGCTATAGCGACCGAGCTTGCGTATGAGCTCCGTCGCTATAGCGACCAAGATTCGTATGATCCTGCGATTATCAAGTTCCTATTCTCGTGTTTCGACGATTCTTTTGTTATCTTTGATGATCGTGTTTTGTCGAGAACTTTGTTTAATCTGCGGAACTTTTCGCAAGATATTTTATTTTTACGATTTCCCAACAGTTAGCCCCCCCCCCCCCAATATGTTAGAATCGTCGGGAGATTCAAACGTATGTTTAGGTGAATCGGACAAGATAGTCGTTTCTTTTGACGAAGTTCGTATTCGTAAACTCGTAAAGGTATACGAATTTTTTTTTTTTTGAATAGTATGCAGCCACAATCTTATAAGTATTGAGTTTTTCCCCTTCATTTCTTTCACACCTCCTCTCTTTTCTTTCTCTCAAATTCTCTCTCAAGATGGCAAGATGAACTCAGATGCTGAAATGGTTGAAGCTCCGCTGGCCCCAGTTGATGGATCTGCACCTCAGCCAACTTAGTTGCTGGTTTCCTTTCTTTCCGCGAGAGGATGGCTCGTCGCAAGGCCGAGAAGGAAATCATCCAGACCACCGAAGAGAAATCGTCCTCTCCTGCCGCGAGGGACGCCCCAGCTTCTGGTTCCGAGGTTCCAGTTCTTCCTGAGGAGCGCTCCGAGATGCAGTCTCTTGGAGTTCCATCCCAGGTTCCGGGATCGTTGTCCGTTCCGATCACCGTTGAAGACAAGGAAGAGGCTGTTGAGCCCGTTCCTCCTTCCAAGAAGGAGATCGTTCTAGGGTTGCGAGTAGCAAGTGCTGTCCCGATCTCTCGGTCTCGGAAGAGGAAGTGTGTGGCATCTGTCGAGGGAGGTCCTCCGCTGCCGGAGGGATTGCGTATTGCACCCGTTCTCCGCGGAAAGGTATGTTGTTCAGATTTTAACTTATCCTTCCGTTTTGATTTTATGCTTATTAACACGGTTTTTCTCCCCGTAGTTCATATCTCTGATCGACGGGATGATTGGGGATTGCAGTACCGAGGCCGCTCGTCTTGCCAGTGAGCTCGGAGAAGCACAGGGCCAATTATCCGAGGTCCAAGGCACAATGACGGCGCTGCCGGATTCCTGCACCGCTAAGGTGTCTAGGCTCGAGGGACAGGTCGGCGAGCTTGAGAGAGATCTTGGGAAAACTGCGAGTGCTTTGATCAAGGAGAAGAAAACCAGGAAGGCGAAGGCTTCGGAGGTTCGTCGACTCCAGCACCAGATTGAGACTAATGAGGGCTTGATGCGTCGCAGTGCGGATGACGCCATAAGTGCTTTGCGTGCCGGGTTCCAGTCTCGTTTGGCGGGTTTTGCCGAGATCCTGGGCTCCTTAGAGCTTGTTTACCGCAGGGATCTGATTTCAGCGAGCATTGATGGTGGGATGGCGGTTATTCATGCGCTCAAAGACGATCCCTCTTCGTCTCTTCAGTCCGAGGAGGATAGCTTGTTGGCCCGCAGGTCCGAGTTGGGATCTGTGGACAGGACTTTCGAGCTGCTGCTGTCCGATCTGCGATCTGAGTGCGTTCCGGATCGTTCCGCGGAGGATGCTGAGAAGCCCGGTTCGGCGACCGGAGAAGATGGTGATGAAGCGGCTGGGAGCGAGGCAGGTGAAGGGGACATCTAGGTTTAAGGTTGTGGTCTTTTGGTTTAATCGTTTTATGAGTTTGTGTTTGTTCCGGCCTTGAAAGGCCGTGTTTTTATCTTCGGGACTGGCCACTTGTGGCTTTGAATCCCTACCGCGTTGCGGTTTTTAATTAATGAAAATTCGGATTTGCGTATTTATGAGAACTTCCGTATATCAAAGTTTGAAAGGTAGAGTATGAAATGTCGTCTCATCCCTGCCTCTCAGACGATCACCATATCTATCGCGTGTTCAAAGCGAGATTTTCCGCGGGTTACAAGTTTATGCGAAGGTTCGTACAACGGATATATTTTAGTGAAGAGGCACATTTTGGGATCTCGTATCAGGTGTTGATACTATGCCTATGAGATGTTAAGTACCAGCAAGACTGGGTTTAGGGCAAGACCTAGGTTTACTTTCGGACTGAGGCTTTGCGATGACAAATCGGCTTTCGTTTTGCCTGTTTGCGATTTTGACCTGACTCGTACCGTTTTAAAATCTGCGAAGTGTTATTGGCTTATAATGATTTTTCTGGATACGAGTCGGAGCTACTTCCTTTAACGAAGTGCTCAGACGAAATTTTGATTTTCTTGAATAGCGCGCTATGGTATCCTGGTCGGATGTAAGAGAGCCTACCCTTAGGTGGCTTGTCTGTTTATGACGTTAGAGTTCGTTTGTTGTGATCAGCAACAAAGACATGATGCCGTTCTGTAGGCGTTTTGTTTTTAAAAGTTTTTACGAGAAAAAATTTATTCGGGCACGAAGCGACGTCTCGCAGTGCGGTGAACGGATTTTTCTTATGCCGTAAAAGAGTTACGGGCTTTTTGATAGTGTAATTTAGATGAGTGACGATTTCTGGATGTGATAATCGTTGTTGAAGATAGGCCTGGGCGTTCGGGTACCCATTCGGATTTGGTTCGGGTTTTTCGGATTTCGGTTCTATTTTGTAATACCTTCTAGGTCCCATTCTAGTAAATCTACAAGTTCAGTTCGGGTTCGGATATAACACATCGGTTTCGGTTCGGTTCGGATATTACCTGAAGTAACGATATATCATTCGGATTCTAGTTATATCAGATCGGTTCGGATATACCCTAAGTAAAATCTAAAATTCAATAGAAAACATAAAAATTATAAACTTATTTAGATATAATGGAGTATTTAAGATATTTTAAAAAAAATTTAGATACTTATTGTTAGATATCATGTTGAAATAAATATGAAATTGAATATTTGAAGTACATATTTATGTTTTAAATATTTATATTATATATTAATTCGGACATTCGGATCGGTTTGTTCGGATATTTTTCGAGTTTTTCGGGTTTCCGGGTTTTCGGATTATCCATTCGGGTTTGGTTAATAACACTTCGGGTACAGATATGTTTTGTAACACCCTACAAGATCCATTTGGATATTTTTTAGATTTCGGATTTGGTTCGGATCGGGTTTTTCGGTTCGGGTTCGGTTCAGATTTCGGGTTACGGGTTTTATGCCCAGATCTAGTTGAAGAGTTTCGAAAATTCGGAGTTTTCCGTAAAATTTAGAAAGTCGTGGGAGTATACGAATATACGCACCCCGCTCCCCCCCTTTTTTAATCGGGGGGGATAGCTGAACCCGCCGGTTTGCGAGTTGCCTACGTACCCTTTTTCGGGGATCAAGCCATCTAGTAGTTCTTTGATTGCGATGTTTTAGTGATAGTATTTTTTGAGATGCATGATGTTCCAAGTTCTTGGGATTTTCACACCTTGCATGTTTTCGATTTCGTAGGAACCAGGCCGGACGACTTTTATAATCTTATATGGTCCTTCCCAGTTGGCTCCTAGCTTTCCTGCGTTTCGTTCAGCAGTGTTCTGGAAAACTTTGCGCAGAACTAAGTCTCCTACGTGAAATCGGCGGCTTCGGACGTTGGAGTTATAATATTTTGCGGCTGCATGTTGATAGTTTTGGATTCGGGTTAGGGCCCGATCTCGTTGCTCGTTGACGAGGTCGAGGTTATCCAATAGCATGGCATTGTTTATTTCTTCCCGCTCTGGGAGAAGTCGTCTACAGATCCCGGGAAATTCGACTTCCGCGGGAATCATGCACTCGGTGCCGTATACGAGGGCGAAGGGTGTTTCTCCCGTTCCTCGTCTCGGAGTTGTGCGGTGTGACCAGAGGACTCCTTCGAGTTCCTCCGCCCATCTCCCTTTCTTTTCGTCCAGGCGTTTCTTAAGTCCGTCAAGGACGGTCTTATTGATTGTTTCCGCCTGTCCGTTGCAATGCGGATATCTGGGAGTTGATTTGTTCAATCGTATCTTCCATTTTTCGCAAAATGCTTCGAAGCGGGTAGAGATGAACTGGGATCCGTTATCCGTTACTATTTCGTATGGGATTCCATGTCTACATATAATGTTTTTCCATATGAAATTTTCGACTTGTGCGTCCTTTATACTTGCGTACGATTCAACTTCTACCCATTTTGAAAAGAAGTCTGTGAGGACCAGCAGGAAGCGTTTTTGCTTGGATTTGTGAAGAGGTCCTACGATATCCATAGCCCAGCGCATGAAGGGGTATGGTGACGTAATGGAGGAGAGTTCTTCCGCAGGTTGCCAAATACTCGGAGCGTGCCTCTGGCACTTTTCACATTTTCGTGTGAATTTTTCGAAGTCTCCGATCATCGTTGGCCAGTATTACCCGTGGCGTTTTATTTTTACGGCGAGCGACCTTCCGCCAGAATGATTTCCGCAGGAACCTGAGTGAACTTCTTCCATTACCTTTCTAGCCTTATGTCCCTCCAGACAAGTCATGAGTGGTCCAGAGAATTTCCATTTGTAAAGTTCTCCGTTAACCGTTACATAACGGGCGGCTTGGGTTCGGACTTTTCGAGCCGCCCACTTTTCAGGAGGTAATTTTCCGTCGATGATATACGCTCGTATCGCCTCTAGCCACAGCGCATCGCAGCCATATTCGTTTTATTCTGGCATTTCTTCTGATTCGACCGCGATTTCGTCCTCGTTATCATCTTGAATAAGATTGATGATGACGGGAGGTCCAATGCTTGGATGTTCAATAAACTCTACCGGGATTACTCTTTTAAGTCCCGGATCTGAACTCGAGGCCAGGGCTGCGAGTGCGTCTGCTTGTGTATTTTCGGAATGAGGAATTCTAGTCAGGGCGAAAGAATCAAAGTCCTGGGATAAGTTTTGGACTAGTTTGAGGTACGCTTCCATCCTTTCGTCCCTGGCTTCGTACTCCCCGCTATACTGGCTCGCAACAAGTTGAGAGTTGCAGTAAGCGTGGATATTTCGTATTTTCAAACCGTGGGCTAATCGTAATCCCACGACAAGTGCCTCGTACTCTGCCTCGTTATTCGAGGCGTGGAATTCAAATCTAAATGATTGTTCGAGGATCTCTCCGGTTGGCGATGTCAAACGGATGCCGATGCCGGATCCTTGTTTTGACGACGATCCGTCAATGTGGAGGAGCCAGGTTGAGTTAGGCTCTTTGTTAGTTATGGCTTTGGTTGGCAACTTCACCAAGAAATCCGCAAGAACTTGAGACTTTGCACTCGTCCTGGGGCGATAGTCTATATCGTACTCGCTGAGTTCGACGGCCCATTTGGCTAACCTTCCCGACTGGCTCGGACTATGCAGGATAGTTCGGATGGGGAATGTTGTAAGGATGACGATGGTGTGGGATTGAAAATAAGGTCGAAGTTTCCGCGCCGATGTTACGACTGCGTATGCTAATTTCTCCATCAGGGGATAACGGGTTTCGGCGTCCAGGAGCGTCTTGCTTACGTAGAAGATGGGTTTCTGATCCCCACGTTCCTCTCGTACCAGGACGCTGCTAACGGCCATTGCCGATACTGCTATGTACAGGAATAGAGGTTCCCCTTCTACGGGTTTTGCAAGAACTAGAGGAGTCGCCAGATAATGCTTTAGCTGTTTGAAAGCGTCTTCACATTCATCCGACCACTCGAATTTTTTTTTTCCCCGCAGGACATTGTAGAATGGTAAGCATTTACCCGTTGATTGGGATATAAACCAATTGAGTGCTACGACCCTCCCGGTCAACCTTTGCACTTCTCGCTTGTTTTTGGGAGAGGCCATCCCGATGAGTGCATCGATCTGTTTTGGGTTGGCTTCTATCCCGCGATAAGTTACCAAGTATCCGAGGAATTCTCCCGATGCTACGGCGAATCTGCATTTGGCCGGGTTAAGTTTCATGTTATGTGAATTCAGCCGGGAGAAGCACTCCTCAAGATGGTCGACATGGTCGTTAGCGTGGAGGGATTTGACGAGCATGTCGTCAATGTAAACCTCCATTGTTTTTCCGAGTTGATCGGCGAACGTTTGATTGACGAGTCGTTGATATGTTGTGCCGGCGTTCTTGAGGCTGAAAGGCATTACTTTATAGCAATAAGTCCCAAGATCCGTAATGAACGCTGTTTTCTCACGGTCATTTGGATTCATCATAATGTGATTGTATCCCGAGAACGCGTCCATGAAGGACAAAAGTTCATTTCCTGCTGTTGCTTCGACCAGCCGGTCGATGTGCGGCAAAGGGAAGCTATCTTTCGGGCATGCTTTATTGAGATCGGTAAAATCGACGAACACTCGCCATTTTCCGTTCTTCTTTTTAATCACGACGGGATTTGCAAGCCAATCGGGGTAACGGACTTCCGTTATAGATCCCACTTTAAGAAGTTTTTGGACTTCTTTGTTGACTGCGGTTGCTCGCTCGGGGCCTAGTTTTTGCCTTTTCTGTTTGATTGGTTTGAACGTTGGATCGGTGTTTAGTTCATGGCAGGTGATGTTAATGTCAATTCCTGGCATGTCCTCCACAGTCCATGCGAATGTGTTAAGATTTTTCTTAAGACAGGCTACGAGTTTTGTCTTCAAGGGCTCGCGGAGATTGGCTCCGATTTCAACACAACGTTTCGGGAATGCTTCATCGAGACAAATCGTAATTACGGGTTCACAGGTTGGTTCGCGTTTTTCTTCTAGGGCATCAGCCCTTCGAGATTGCCAGAAGAGTTCAGACAAATCCTGTGTGTCATCGTCTGAAATCGTTTTCTTAGTTTTCTTGAGAGCGGTGTCGAGATCGGACCTCTTGCGCTTGAGTTCCGCAGCGAGACATATCCGCGACACTCTGGGATTTCCCCAGATTGTTTCGATCCCGTGGGAGGTCGGAAACTTAAGGCACAGATGATATGTCGATGGAACTGCTCTCATTGAATTTATCCAGGGAGTGCCCATGACCGCGTTGTACGATGCCGGGAGATCCACTACTAGGAATTCCGTCAGTTTTTCTACCGTTCCGGCTTTGACTGCGAAACTGATCGACCCCGAAGCGATGGTGGGTTCTCCCGAAAGCCCTACCAGCGGGCTGGCGTCTTCTGTAATTTCCGACGGATCGATCTGCATCTTCGCGAGAGTTTCTTGGAAGATGATGTTAACCGAGCTTCCGGTGTCGATCAGTACTCTCGCGACGTCGATGTCGTGGATCGTCAGCTCAATTACCAGGAGGTCGTCGCGAGTTTTAGCCTGTTCGGCCGCTGCTCCCTCCATGAATGAGATCTTGTCTGAGATTTCCATCTTGCGTCTGATTGTTGAGCGTGAGCTGGCCGTGAGTAAGATTGATCTGTACCCCCCCCCCCTTCTTCTGGCGCCAAACTATGGGAACCGAAATTCGCACCGTCAATATTTCGTATAAATAAGGAAACTAGGAAAACCCTAATTTCTCAGAAGGTCCCGGATTTCTGAGAAACCACACATCAAGCAATCAGAACACGATAACAACGGAAAAATAAAATATAAATCGTAAAAAGAGAGCAAGAAAGATTTTATTCCGAATCTGCGTATGAGCGTTACAACGGCAAGGTAACGTGCTTCGGCTACGAGAGCTGTCGGCGAGATCCCTAGTTCTAATACCCGAAGGTGGCTAAACCTAATTGAGTCGCAGCTTGAAAACAAAAACGGAAAGTTGCCTAAATTGCTCTAAGTGCTAAGTTGCTCTGGAAAGTGATGCCTCTATGCCTCTCGCCTTGAACTCCTTATATACTCTCTCCAAGGTCGGTTTACGCTTCCCCCTTTTGCCCTTAAGCCGTCATAGTCGAAAAAATGGGAATATTCCATTTTTCCGATCTTCATGATTATCTGCGGAAAAATTTCCATTTTTCCGCGGAAACTGATGCTTATCCACCAAGCATAAACCGTCATATGGTTTATGGGTTTTTAAGAAATCGCAAATGGGCCTCGAATCAAGTTTAGGACCTCTTTTGGGCCGTATTTTTTATTCGAGACTTTTTTACGATTTTTCCGATAAGGTTAAGTTTCCGCGGTTTTATCGTAAACCAAACGGACGATTCCATTTGATCTAGAGATCAAGAAACGGGTAGTCGTGAGTTGTGGAGAACGGCTATACGGATAGTCGAGAATGCATAGTTTTACGTTGTATCGTCGTTTCAGATGACTTTGGACGTTTCAGAAAATGATCGATGCTTGAATGTTCGCTCGCTATAGCGACCGAACTTTATCCGCAGCTTGGTCGCTATAGAGACCGAGCTTGTTCTCGAGCTCGGTCGCTATAGCGACCGAGCTTGTGCATGAGCTCGGTCGCTCTTGCGTATGAGCTCGGTCGCAATAGCGACCAAGCTTCGTATGATCCTGCGATTACAAGTTCCTATTCTCGTGTTTCGACGATTCTTTTGTTATCTTTGATGATCGTGTTTTGTCGGGAACTTTGTTTAATCTGCGGAACTTTTCGCAAGATATTTTATTTTTACGATTTCCTTTCGTAAAAATAAAATAAAATTTATTTTATCGAATGTTTCGATACTAACTTCATAACGACGGGTTTTGACCCCAACAAGAATCATGAAGATAATGGCACATGTCCGAAAAGGCTAATCTGGAATCATCTAGATAGAAGGTGGGATATCTTCTTGCTCACAACACTTATGAGATTTATTCAACTTCCTGGTTATTATCCACTGATTAGTGGTTCCAAATAAAGCTTCTTAGATCGTGGTTCATCCTGGTTTGATAAGAATCATGAAGATATTGACATATGTCCGAACAGGCTAATCTGGAATCACTTGGATATAAAGTGGGATATCTTCTTACTCACAACACTTATGAGATCTATTCAACTTCCTGGTTATTCTCCACTGATTAGTGGTTCCCAATCAAGCTTCTTACATATTGGTTCATCCTGGTTTGACAAGAATCATGAAGATATTACCATATGTCCGAAAAGGCTAATCTGAAATCATTTGGATAGAAAGTGGGATATCTTCTTACTCACAACTCCTATGAGATTTATTCAACTTCCTGGTTATTCTCCACTGATTAGTGGTTCCAAATAAAGCTTCTTAGATCGTGTTTCATCCTGGTTTGATAAGAATCATGAAGATATTGCCATATGTCCGAACAGACTAATCTGGAATCATCTGGATAGAAAGTGGGATATCTTCTTACTCACAACTCCTATGAGATTTATTCAACTTCCTGGATATTCTCCACTGATTAGTGGTTCCAAATAAAGCTTTTTAGATCGTGTTTCATTCTGGTTTGATAAGAATCATGAAGATAATGGCATATGTCCGAACAGGCTAATCTGGAATCATCTGGATAGAAAGTGGGATATCTTCTTACTCACAACTCCTATGAGATTTATTCAACTTCCTGGTTATTCTCCACTGATTAGTGGTTCCAAATAAAGCTTCCTAGATTGTGGTTCATCCTGGTTTGATAAGAATCATGAAGATATTGCCATATGTCCGAACAGGCTAATCTGGAATCACCTGGAGAGAAAGTGGGATATCTTCTTACTCACAACTCCTATGAGATTTATTCAACTTCCTGGTTATTCTCCACTGATTAGTGGTTCCAAAATAAAGCTTCTTAGATCGTGGTTCATCCTGGTTTGATAATAATCATGAAGATAATGGCATATGTCCGAACAGGCTAATCTGGAATCATCTGGATAGAAGGTGGGATATCTTCTTGCTCACGACACTTATGAGATTATTTCAACTTACTGGTTATTCTCTACTGATTAGTGGTTCCAAATAAAGCTTCTTAGATCGTGTTTCATCCTGGTTTGATAAGAATTATGAAGATATTGCCATATGTCCGAACAGACTAATATGGAATCATCTAGATAGAAAGTGGGATATCTTCTTACTCACAACTCCTATGAGATTTATTCAACTTCCTGGATATTCTCCACTGATTAGTGGTTCCAAATAAAGCTTTTTAGATAGTGGTTCATCCTGGTTTGATAAGAATCATGAAGATAATGGCATATGTCCGAACATGCTAATCTGGAATCATCTGGATAGAACGTGGGATATCTTCTTGCTCACAACATTTATGAGATTTATTCAACTTCCTGGTTATTCTCCGCTGATTAGTGGTTCCCAATCAAGCTTCTTACATTTGGTTCATCCTGATTTGATAAGAATCATGAAGATATTGCCATATGCCCGAACAGGCTAATCTGGAATCATGTCGATAGAAGGTGGGATATCTTCTTGCTCACAACACTTATGAGATTTATTCAACTTCCTGGTTATTCTCTACTGATTAGTGGTTCCAAAAATAAAGCTTCTTAGATCGTGGTTCATCCTGGATTAATAAGAATCATGAGGATATTGCCATATGGCCGAACAAGCTAATTTGGAATCACCTGGATAGAAAGTATTATATCTTGGTTATACAACTTCCTGGTTATTCTCCATTGATTAGTGGTTCCAAATAAAGCTTCTTAGATCGTGTTTCATCCTAGTTTGATAAGAATCATGAAGATAATGGCATATGTCCGAACAGGCTAATCTAGAATCATCTGGATAGAAGGTGGGATATCTTCTTGCTCACAACACTTATGAGATTTATTCAACTTCCTGGTTATTCTCCACTGATTAGTGGTTCCAAATAAAGCTTCTTAGATCGTGGTTCATCATGGTTTGATAAGAATCATGAAGATAATGGCATATGTCCGAACAGGCCAATCTGGAATCATCTGGATAGAACGTCGAATATCTTCTTGCTCAGAACACTTATGAGATTTATTCAACTTCCTGGTTATTCTCCACTGATTAGTGGTTCCAAATAAATCTTCTTAGATCGTCGTTCATCCTGGTTTGATAAGAATCATGAAGATATTGCCATATGTCCGAACAGGCTAATCTGGAATTATCTGGATAGAAAGTGGGATATCTTCTTACTCACAACTCCTATGAGATTTATTCAAGTTCCTGGATATTCTCCACTGATTAATGGTTCCAAATAAAGCTTCTTAGATCGTGGTTCATCATGGTTTGATAAGAATCATGAAGATAATGGCATATGTCCGAACAGGACAATCTGGAATCATCTGGATAGAACGTGGGATATCTTCTTGCTTACAACACTTATGAGATTTATTCAACTTCCTGGTTATTCTCCACTGACTAGTGGTTCCAAATAAAGCTTCTTAGATCGTGGTTCATCCTGGTTTGATAAGAATCATGAAGATATTGCCATATGTCCGAACAGGCTAATCTGGAATCATCTGGATAGAAAGTGGGATATCTTCTTACTCACAACTCCTATGAGATTTATTCAACTTCCTGGATATTCTCCACTGATTAGTGGTTCCAAATAAAGCTTCTAAGATCGTGGTTCATCATGGTTTGATAAGAATCATGAAGATAATGGCATATGTCCGAACAGGCTAATCTGGAATCATCTGGATAGAAGGTGGTATATTTTCTTGCTCACAACACTTATGAGATTTATTCAACTTCCTGGTTATTCTCCACTGATTAGTGGTTCCAAATAAAGCTTCTTAGATCGTGTTTCATTCTGGTTTGATAAGAATTATGAAGATATTGCCATATGTCCGAACAGACTATTCTGGAATCATCTGGATAGAAAGTGGGATATCTTCTTACTCACAATTCCTATGAGATTTATTCAACTTCCTGGATATTCTGCACTGATTAGTGGTTCCAAATAAAGCTTTTTAGATCGTGGTTCATCCTAGTTTGATAAGAATCATGAAGATAATGGCATATGTCCAAACAGGCTAATCTGGAATCATCTGGATAGAAGGTGGGATATCTTCTTGCTCACGACACTTATGAGATTTATTCAACTTCCTGGTTATTCTCCACTGATTAGTGGTTCCAAATAAAGCTGCTTAGATCGTGTTTCATCCTTGTTTGATAAGAATCATGAAGATATTGCCATATGTCCGAACAGACTAATCTGGAATCATCTGGATAGAAAGTGGGATATCTTCTTACTCACAACCCCTATGAGATTTATTCAACTTCCTGGATATTCTCCACTGATTAGTGGTTCCAAATAAAGCTTTTTAGATCGTGGTTCATCCTGGTTTGATAAGAATCATGAAGATAATGGCATATGTCCGAACATGCTAATCTGGAATCATCTGGATAGAAGGTGGGATATCTTCTTGCTCACGACACTTACGAGATTTATTCAACTTCCTGGTTATTCCCCACTGATTAGTGGTTCCAAATAAAGCTGCTTAGATCGTGTTTCATCCTGGTTTGATAAGAATCATGAACATATTGCCATATGTCCGAACAGACTAATCTGGAGTCATCTGGATAGAAAGTGGGATATCTTCTTACTCACAACTCCTATGAGATTTATTCAACTTCCTGGATATTCTACACTGATTAGTGGTTCCAAATAAAGCTTTTTAGATCATGGTTCATCCTGGTTTGATAAGAATCATGAAGATAATGGCATATGTCCGAACAGGCTAATCTTGAATCATCTGGATAGAAAGTGGGATATCTTCTTACTCACAACTCCTATGAGATTTATTCAACTTCCTGGTTATTCTCCACTGATTAGTGGTTCCAAATAAAGCTTCTTAGATTGTGGTTCATCCTGGTTTGATAAGAATCATGAAGATATTGCCATATCTCCGAACAAGCTAATCTGGAATCACCTGGATAGAAAGTGGGATATCTTCTTACTCACAACTCCTATGAGATTTATTCAACTTCCTGGTTATTCTCCACTGATTAGTGGTTCCAAATAAAGCTTCTTAGATCGTGGTTCATCCTGGTTTGATAAGAATCATGAAGATAATGGCATATGTCCGAACAGGCTAATCTGGAATCATCTGGATAGAAGGTGGGATATCTTCTTGCTCACAACACTTATGAGATTTATTCAAATTCCTGGTTATTCTACACTGATTAGTGGTTCCCAATCAAGCTTCTTACATATTGGTTCATCCTGGTTTGATAAGAATCATGAAGATATTGCCATATGCCCGAACAGGCTAATCTGGAATCATCTAGATAAAAAGTAAGATATCTTCTTACTCGCAACTCCTATGAGATTTATTTAACTTCCTGGTTATTCTCCACTTATTAGTGGTTCTCAATAAATATTTTTATATATTGGTTCATCCTGGCTTGATAAGAATCATGAAGATATTGCCATATGTCCGAACATGCTAATCTGGAATCATCTGGATAGAAGGTGGGATATCTTCTTGCTCACAACACTTATGAGATTTATTCAACTTCCTGGTTATTCTCCACTGATTAGTGGTTCCAAATAAAGCTTCTTAGATTGTGGTTCATCCTGGTTTGATAAGAATCATGAGGATATTGCCATATGTCCGAACAGGCTAATCTGGAATCACCTGGATAGAAAGTGGGATATCTTCTTACTCACAACTCCTATGAGATTTATTCAACTTACTGGTTATTCTCCACTGATTAGTGGTTCCCAATCAAGCTTCTTACATATTGGTTCATCCTGGTTTGATAAGAATCATAAAGATAATGGCATATGTCCGAACAGGCTAATCTGGAATCATCTGGATAGAAGGTGGGATATCTTCTTGCTCACAACACTTATGAGATTTATTCAACTTTCTGGCTATTCTACACTGATTAGTGGTTCCCAATCAAGCTTCTTACATATTGGTTCATCCTGGTTTGATAAGAATCATGAAGATATTGCCATATGCCCGAACAGGCTAATCTGGAATCATCTAGATAAAAAGTAAGATATCTTCTTACTCACAACTCCTATGAGATTTATTCAACTTCCTGGTTATTGTCCACTTATTAGTGGTTCTCAATAAAGCTTTTTATATATTGGTTCATCCTGGCTTGATAAGAATGATGAAGATATGGCCATATGTCCGAACAGGCTAATATGGAATCATCTGGATAGAAAGTGGGATATCTTCTTAATCACAACTCATATGAGATTTATTCAACTTCCTGGTTATTCTTCACTGATTAGTGGTTCCCAATGAAGCTTCTTATATATTGGTTCATCCTGGTTTGATAAGAATCATGAAGATATTGCCATAAGTCCGAACAGGCTAATCTGGAATCATCTGGATAGAAAGTGAGATATCTTCTTACTCACAACTCCTATGAGATTTATTCAACTTCCTGATTATTCTCCACTGATTAGTGGTTCCCAATAAAGCTTCTTATATATTGGTTCATCCTGGTTTGATAAGAATCATGAAGATATTGACATATGTCCCAACAGGCTAATCTGGAATCATCTGGAAAGAAAGTGGGATATCTTCTTAATCACAACTCTTATGAGATTTATTCAACTTCCTGGTTATTCTCCACTGATTAGTGGTTCCAATAAAGCTTCTTAGATCGTGGTTCATCCTGGTTTGATAAAAATCATGAAGATAATGGCATATGTCCGAACAGGCTAATCTGGAATCATCTGGATAGAAGGTGGGATATCTTCTTGCTCACAACACTTATGAGATTTATTCAACTTCCTGGTTATTCTCCACTGATTTGTGGTTCAAAATAAAGCTTCTTAAATTGTGGTTCATCCTGGTTTGATAAGAATCATGAGATATTGCCATATGTTCGAACAGGCTAATCTGGAATCATCTCGATAGGAATTAGGATATCTTCTTACTCACAACTCCTATGATATTTATTCAACTTCCTGGTTATTCTCCTCTGATTAGTGGTTCCAAATAAAGCTTCTTAGATCGTGGTTCATCCTGGTTTGATAAGAATCATGAAGATAATGGCATATGTCCGAACAGGCTAATCTGGAATCATCTGGATAGAAGGTGGGATATCTTCTTGCTCACAACACTTATGAGATTTATTCAACTTCCTGGTTATTCTCCACTGATTAGTGGTTCCAAATAAAGCTTCTTAGATTGTGGTTAATCTTGGTTTGATAAGAATCATGAAGATATTGCCATATGTCCGAACAGACTAATCTGGAATCATCTGGATAGAAAGTGGGATATCTTCTTACTCACAACTCCTATGAGATTTATTCAACTTCCTGGATATTCTCCACTGATTAGTGGTTCCAAATAAAGCTTTTTAGATCGTGGTTCATCCTGGTTTGATAAGAATCATGAAGATAATGGCATATGTCCGAACATGCTAATCTGGAATCATCTGGATAGAAGGTGGGATATCTTCTTGCTCACGACACTTACGAGATTTATTCAACTTCCTGGTTATTCCCCACTGATTAGTGGTTCCAAATAAAGCTGCTTAGATTGTGTTTCATCATGGTTTGATAAGAATCATGAAGATATTGCCATATGTCCGAACAGACTAATCTGGAGTCATCTGGATAGAAAGTGGGATATCTTCTTACTCACAACTCCTATGAGATTTATTCAACTTCCTGGATATTCTCCACTGATTAGTGGTTCCAAATAAAGCTTTTTAGATCATGGTTCATCCTGGTTTGATAAGAATCATGAAGGTAATGGCATATGTCCGAACAGGCTAATCTGGAATCATCTGGATAGAAAGTGGGATATCTTCTTACTCACAACTCCTATGAGATTTATTCAACTTTCTGGTTATTCTCCACTGATTAGTGGTTCCAAATAAAGCTTCTTAGATCGTGGTTCATCCTGGTTTGATAAGAATCTTGAAGATATTGCCATATGTCCGAACAAGCTAATCTGGAATCACCTGGATAGAAAGTGGGATATCTTCTTACTCACAACTCCTATGAGATTTATTCAACTTCCTGGTTATTCTCCACTGATTATTGGTTCCAAATAAAGCTTCTTAGATTGTGGTTCATCCTGGTTTGATAAGAATCATGAAGATAATGGCATATGTCCGAACAGGCTAATCTGGAATCATCTGGATAGAAGGTGGGATATCTTCTTGCTCACAACACTTATGAGATTTATTCAACTTCCTGGTTATTCCACACTGATTAGTGGTTCCCAATCAAGCTTCTTACATATTGGTTCATCCTGGTTTGATAAGAATCATGAAGATATTGCCATATGCCCGAACAGGCTAATCTGGAATCATCTAGATAAAAAGTAAGATATCTTATTACTCACAACTCCTATGAGATTTATTCAACTTCCTGGTTATTCTCCACTTATTAGTGGTTCTCAATAAAGCTTTTTATATATTGGTTCATCCTGGCTTGATAAGAATCATGAAGATATTGCCATATGTCCGAACAGGCTAATCTGGAATCATCTAGATAAAAAGTGGGATATCTTCTTAATCACAACTCAAATGAGATTTATTCAACTTCCTGGTTATTCTCCACTGATTAGTGGTTCCCAATAAAGCTTCTTATATATTGGTTCATCCTGGTTTGATAAGAATCATGAAGATATTGCCATAAGTTCGAACAGGCTAATCTGGAATCATCTGGATAGAAAGTGGGATATCTTCTTACTCACAACTCCTATGAGATTTATTCAACTTCCTGGTTATTCTCCACTAATTAGTGGTTCCCAATAAAGCTTCTTATATATGGGTTCATCCTGGTTTGATAAGAATCATGAAGATATTGACATATGTCCCAACAGGCTAATCTGGAATCATCTGGATAGAAAGTGTGATATCTTCTTAATCACAACTCTTATGAGATTTATTCAACTTCCTGGTTATTCTCCACTGATTATTGGTTCCAAATAAAGCTTCTTAGATCGTGGTTCATCCTGGTTTGATAAGAATCATGAAGATAATGGCATATGTCCGAACAGGCTAATCTGGAATCATCTGGATAGAAGGTGGGATATCTTCTTGCTCACAACACTTATGAGATTTATTCAACTTCCTGGTTATTCTCCACTGATTAGTGGTTTCAAATAAAGCTTCTTAGATTGTGGTTCATCCTGGTTTGATAAGAATCATGAAGATATTGCCATATGTTCGAACAGGCTAATCTGGAATCATCTGGATAGGAATTGGGATATCTTCTTACTCACAACTCCTATGATATTTATTCAACTTCCTGGTTATTCTCCTCTGATTAGTGGTTCCAAATAGAGCTTCTTAGATGGTGGTTCATCCTGGTTTGATAAGAATCATGAAGATAATGGCATATGTCCGAACAGGCTAATCTGGAATCATCTGGATAGAAGGTGGGATATCTTCTTGCTCACAGCACTTATGAGATTTATTCAACTTCCTGGTTATTCTCCACTGATTAGTGGTTCCAAATAAAGCTTCTTAGATTGTGGTTCATCCTGGTTTGATAAGAATCATGAAGATATTGCCATATGTTCGAACAGGCTAATCTGGAATCATTTGGATTGGAATTGGGATATCTTCTTACTCACAACTCCTATGATATTTATTCAACTTCCTGGTTATTCTCCACTGATTAGTGGTTCCAAATAAATCTTCTTAGATCGTGGTTCATCCTGGTTTGATAAGAATCATGAAGCTAATGGCATATGTCCGAACAGGCTAATCTGGAATCATCTTGATAGAAGGTGGGATATCTTCTTGCTCAAAACACTTATGAGATTTATTCAACTTCCTGGTTATTCTCCACTGATTAGTGGTTCCAAATAAAGCTTCTTAGATCGTGGTTCATCCTGGTTTGATAAGAATCCTGAAGATATTGCCATATGTCCGAACAGGCTAATCTGGAATCATCTTTATAGAAGGTGGGATATCTTCTTGCTCACAACACTTATGATATTTATTCAACTTCCTGGTTATTCTCCACTGATTATTGGTTCCAAATAAAGCTTCTTAGATTGTGGTTCATCCTGGTTTGATAAGAATCATGAAGATATTGCCATATGTTCGAACAGGCTAATCTGGAATCATCTGGATAGGAATTGGGATATCTTCTTACTCACAACTCCTATGATATTTATTAAACTTCCTGGTTATTCTCCTCTGATTGGTGGTTCGAAATAAAGCTTCTTAGATCGTGGTTCAACATGGTTTGATAAGAATCATGAATATAATGGCATATGTCCGAACAGGCTAATCTGGAATCATCTGGATAGAAGATGGGATATCTTCTTGCTCACAACACTTATGAGATTTATTCAACTTCCTGGTTATTCTCCACTGATTAGTGGTTCCAAATAATGCTTCTTAGATTGTGGTTCATCCTGGTTTGATAAGAATCATGAAGATATTGCCATATGTTCGAACAGGCTAATCTGGAATCATCTGGATAGGAATTGGGATATCTTCTTACTCACAACTCCTATGATATTTATCCAACTTCCTGGTTATTCTCCACTGATTAGTGGTTCCAAATAAAGCTTCTTAGATCGTGGTTCATCCTAGTTTGATAAGAATCATGAAGATAATGGCATATGTCCGAACAGGCTAATTTGGAATCATCTGGATAGAAGGTGGGATATCTTCTTGCTCACAACACTTATGAGATTTATTTAACTTCCTGGTTATTCTCCACTGATTAGTGGTTCAAAATAAAGCTTCTTAGATTGTGGTTCATCCTGGTTTGATAAGAATCATGAAGATATTGCCATATGTCCGAACAGACTAATCTGGAATCATCTGGATAGAAAGTGGGATATCTTCTTACTCACAACTCCTATGAGATTTATTCAACTTCCTGGATATTCTCCACTGATTAGTGGTTCCAAATAAAGCTTTTTAGATCATGGTTCATCCTGGTTTGATAAGAATCATGAAGATAATGGCATATGTCCGAACAGGCTAATCTGGAATCATCTGGATAGAAAGTGGGATATCTTCTTACTCACAACTCCTATGAGATTTATTCAACTTCCTGGTTATTCTCCACTGATTAGTGGTTCCAAATAAAGCTTCTTAAATCGTGGTTCATCCTGGTTTGATAAGAATCATGAAGATATTGCAATATGTCCGAACAAGCTAATCTGGAATCACCTGGATAGAAAGTGGGATTTCTTCTTACTCACAACTCCTATGAGATTTATTTAACTTCCTGGTTATTCTCCACTGATTATTGGTTCCAAATAAAGCTTCTTAGATCGTGGTTCATCCTGGTTTGATATAAATCATGAAGATAACGGCATATGTCCGAACAGGCTAATCTGGAATCATCTGGATAGAAGGTGGGATATCTTCTTGCTCACAACACTTATGAGATTTATTCAACTTCCTGGTTATTCTCCACTGATTAGTGGTTCAAAATAAAGCTTCTTAGATTGTGGTTCATCCTGGTTTGATAAGAATCATGAAGATATTGCCATATGTTCGAACAGGCTAATCTGGAATCATCTGGATAGGAATTAGGATATCTTCTTACTCACAACTCCTATGATATTTATTTAACTTCCTGGTTATTCTCTTCTGATTAGTGGTTCCAAATAAAGATTCTTAGATCGTGGTTCATCCTGGTTTGATAAGAATCATGAAGATAATGGCATATGTCCGAACATGCTAATCTGGAATCATCTGGATAGAAGGTGGGATATCTTCTTGCTCACAACACTTATGAGATTTATTTAACTTCCTGGTTATTCTCCACTGATTAGTGGTTCCAAATAAAGCTTCTTAGATTGTGGTTCATCCTGGTTTGATAAGAATCATGAAGATATTGCCATATGTCCGAACAGACTAATCTGGAATCATCTGGATAGAAAGTGGGATATCTTCTTACTCACAACTCCTATGAGATTTATTCAGCTTCCTGGATATTCTCCACTGATTAGTGGTTCCAAATAAAGCTTTTTCGATCGTGGTTCATCCTGGTTTGATAAGAATCATGAAGATAATGGCATATGTCCGAAGATGCTAATCTGGAATCATCTGGATAGAAGGTGGGATATCTTCTTGCTCACGACACTTACGAGATTTATTCAACTTCCTGGTTATTCCCCACTGATTAGTGGTTCCAAATAAAGCTGCTTAGATCGTGTTTCATCCTGGTTTGATAAGAATCATGAAGATATTGCCATATGTCCGAACAGACTAATCTGGAGTCATCTGGATAGAAAGTGGTATATCTTCTTACTCACAACTCCTATGAGATTTATTCAACTTCCTGGATATTCTCCACTGATTAGTGGTTCCAAATAAAGCTTTTTAGATCATGGTTCATCCTGGTTTGATAAGAATCATGAAGATAATGGCATATGTCCGAACAGGCTAATCTGGAATCATCTGGATAGAAAGTGGGATATCTTCTTACTCACAACTCCTATGAGATTTATTCAACTTCCTGGTTATTCTCCACTGATTAGTGGTTCCAAATAAAGCTTCTTAGATCGTGGTTCATCCTGGTTTGATAAGAATCATGAAGATAATGGCATATGTCCGAACAAGCTAATCTGGAATCATCTGGATAGAAGGTGGGATATCTTCTTGCTCACAACACTTATGAGATTTATTCAACTTCCTGGTTATTCTCCACTTATTAGTGGTTCCAAATAAACTTCTTAGATCGTGGTTCATCCTGGTTTGATAAGAATCATGAAGATAATGGCATATGTCCGAACAGGCTAATCTGGAATCATCTGAATAGGAATTGGGATATCTTCTTACTCACAACTCCTATGATAATTATTCAACTTCCTGGTTATTCTCCTCTGATTAGTGGTTCCAAATAGAGCTTCTTAGATGGTGGTTCATCCTGGTTTGATAAGAATCATGAAGATAATGGCATATGTCCGAACAGGCTAATCTGGAATCATCTGGATAGAAGGTGGGATATCTTCTTGCTCACAGCACTTATGAGATTTATTCAACTTCCTGGTTATTCTCCACTGATTAGTGGTTCCAAATAAAGCTTCTTAGATTGTGGTTCATCCTGGTTTGATAAGAATCATGAAGATATTGCCATATGTTCGAACAGGCTAATTTGGAATCATCTGGATAGGAATTGGGATATCTTCTTACTCACAACTCCTATGATATTTATTCAACTTCCTGGTTATTCTCCACTGATTAGTGGTTCCCAATAAAGCTTCTTATATATTGGTTCATCCTGGTTTGATAAGAATCATGAAGATATTGACATATGTCCCAACAGGCTAATCTGGACTCATCTGGATAGAAAGTGGGATATCTTCTTAATCACAACTCTTATGAGATTTATTCAACTTCCTGGTTATTCTCTACTGATTAGTGGTTCTAAATAAAGCTTCTTAGATCGTGGTTCATCCTGGTTTGATAAGAATCATGAAGATAATGGAATATGTCCGAACATGCTAATCTGGAATCATCTGGATAGAAGGTGGGATATCTTCTTGCTCACAACACTTATGAGGTTTATTCAACTTCCTGGTTATTCTCCACTGATTAGTGGTTCCAAATAAAGCTTCTTAGATTGTGGTTCATCCTGGTTTGATAAGAATCATGAAGATATTGCCATATGTTCGAACAGGCTAATCTGGAATCATCTGGATAGGAATTGAGATATCTTCTTACTCACAACTCCTATGATATTTATTCAACTTCCTGGTTATTTTCCTCTGATTAGTGGTTCCAAATAGAGCTTCTTGGATCGTGGTTCATCCTGGTTTGATAAGAATCATGAAGATAATGGCATATGTCCGAACAGACTAATTTGGAATCATCTAGATAGAAGGTGGGATATCTTTTTGCTCACAGCACTTATGAGATTTATTCAACTTCCTGGTTATTCTCCACTGATTAGTGGTTCCAAATAAAGCTTCTTAATTTCTGGTTCATCCTGGTTTGATAAGAATCATGAAGATATTGCCATATGTTCGAACAGGCTAATCTGGAATCATCTGGATAGGAATTGGGATATCTTCTTACTCACAACTCCTATGATATTTATTCAACTTCCTGGTTATTCTCCACTGATTAGTGGTTCCAAATAAAGCTTCTTAGATCGTGGTTCATCCTGGTTTGATAAGAATCATGAAGATAATGGCATATGTCCGAACAGGCTAATCTGGAATCATCTGGATAGAAGGTGGGATATCTTCTTGCTCACAACACTTATGAGATTTATTCAACTTCCACTGATTTGTGGTTCCAAATAAAGCTTCTTAGATCGTGGTTCATCCTGGTTTGATAAGAATCATGAAGATATTGCCATATGTCCGAACAGGCTAATCAGGAATCATCTTGATAGAAAGTGGGATATCTTCTTGCTCACAACACTTATGAGATTTATTCAACTTCCTGGTTATTCTCCACTGATTAGTGGTTCCAAATAAAGCTTCTTAGATCGTGGTTCATCCTGGTTTGATAAGAATCATGAAGATATTGCCATATGTTCGAACAAGCTAATCTGGAATCATTTGGATAGGAATTGGGATATCTTCTTACTCACAACTGCTATGACATTTATTCAACTTTCTGGTTATTCTCCACTGATTAGTGGTTCCAAATAAAGCTTCTTAGATCGTGGTTCATCCTGGTTTGATTAGAATCATGAAGATAATGGCATATGTCCGAACAGGCTAATCTGGAATCATCTGGATAGAAGGTGGGATATCTTCTTGCTCACAACACTTATGAGATTTATTCAACTTCCTGGTTAGTCTCCACTGATTAGTGGTTCCAGATAAAGCTTCTTAGATCGTGGTTCATCCTGGTTTGATAAGAATCATGAAGATAATGGCATATGTCCGAACAGACTAATCTGGAATCATCTGGATAGAAGGTGGGATATCTTCTTGCTCACAACACTTATGAGATTTATTCAACTTCCTGGTTATTCTCCACTGATTTGTGGTTCCAAATAAAGCTTCTTAGATCGTGGTTCATACTGGTTTGATAAGAATCATGAAGATAATGGGATATGTCCGAACATGCTAATCTGGAATCATCTGGATAGAAGGTGGGATATCTTCTTGCTCACAACACTTATGAGATTTATTCAACTTCCTGGTTATTCTCCACTGATTAGTGGTTCCAAATAAAGCTTCTTAGATTGTAGTTCATCCTGGTTTGATAAGAATCATGAGGATATTGCCATATGTCTGAACAGGCTAATCTGGAATTACCTGGAAAGAAAGTGGGATATCTTGTTACTCACAACTCCTATGAGATTTATTCAACTTACTGGTTATTCTCCACTGATTAGTGGTTCCCAATCAAGCTTCTTACATAATGGTTCATCCTGGTTTGATAAGAATCATGAAGATAATGGCATATGTCCGAACAGGCTAATCTGGAATCATCTGGATAGAAGGTGGGATATCTTCTTGCTCACGACACTTATGAGATTTATTCAACTTCCTGGTTATTCTCCACTGATTAGTGGTTCCAAATAAAGCTTCTTAGATCGTGTTTCATCCTGGTTTGATAAGAATTATGAAGATATTGCCATATGTCCGAACAGACTATTCTGGAATCATCTGGATAGAAAGTGAGATATCTTCTTACTCACAATTCCTATGAGATTTATTCAACTTCCTGGATATTCTCCACTGATTAGTGGTTCCAAATAAAGCTTTTAGATCGTGGTTCATCCTGGTTTGATAAGAATCATGAAGATAATGGCATATATCCGAACAGGCTACTCTGGAATCATCTGGATAGAAAGTGGGATATCTTCTTACTCACAACTCCTATAAGATTTATTCAACTTCCTGGTTATTCTCCACTGATTATAGGTTCATCCTTAAAGCTTCTTATATCGTGGTTCATCCTGGTTTGATAAGAATCATGAAGATAATGGCATATGTCCGAACAGGCTAATCTGGAATCATCTGGATAGAAGGTGGGATATCTTCTTGCTCACAACACTTATGAGATTTATTCAACTTCCTGGTTAGTCTCCACTGATTAGTGGTTCCAGATAAAGCTTCTTAGATCGTGGTTCATCCTGGTTTGATAAGAATCATGAAGATAATGGCATATGTCCGAACAGGCTAATCTGGAATCATCTGGATAGAAGGTGGGATATCTTCTTGCTCACAACACTTATGAGATTTATTCAACTTCCTGGTTATTCTCCACTGATTAGTGGTTCCAAATAAACCTTCTTAGATCGTGGTTCATCCTGGTTTGATAAGAATCATGAAGATAATGGGATATGTCCGAACAGGCTAATCTGGAATCATCTGGATAGAAGGTGGGATATCTTCTTGCTCACAACACTTATGAGATTTATTCAACTTCCTGGTTATTCTCCACTGATTAGTGGTTACAAATAAAGCTTCTTAGATTGTGGTTCATCCTGGTTTGATAAGAATCATGAGGATATTGTCATATATCCGAACAGGCTAATCTGGAATCACCTGGATAGAAAGTGGGATATCTTGTTACTCACAACTCCTATGAGATTTATTCAACTTACTGGTTATTCTCCACTGATTAGTGGTTCCCAATTAAGCTTCTTACATATTGGTTCATCCTGGTTTGATAAGAATCATGAAGATAATGGCATATGTCCGAACAGGCTAATCTAGAATCATCTGGATAGAAGGTGGGATATCTTCTTGCTCACGACACTTATGAGATTTATTCAACTTTCTGGTTATTCTCCACTGATTAGTGGTTCGAAATAAAGCTTCTTAGATCGTGTTTCATCCTGGTTTGATAAGAATTATGAAGATATTGCCATATGTCCGAACAGACTATTCTGGAATCATCTGGATAGAAAGTGGGATATCTTCTTACTCACAATTCCTATGAGATTTATTCAACTTCCTGGATATTCTCCACTGATTAGTGGTTCCAAATAAAGCTTTTTAGATCGTGGTTCATCCTGGTTTGATAAGAATCATGAAGATAATGGCATATGTCCGAACAGGCTACTCTGGAATCATCTGGATAGAAAGTGGGATATCTTCTTACTCATAACTCCTATAAGATTTATTCAACTTCCTGGTTATTCTCCACTGATTAGAGGTTCATCCTTAAAGCTTCTTATAACGTGGTTCATCCTGGTTTGATAAGAATCATGAAGATAATGGCATATGTCCGAACAGGCTAATTTGGAATCATCTGGATAGAAGGTGGGATATCTTCTTGCTCACAACACTTATGATATTTATTCAACTTCCTGGTTATTTTCCACTGATTAGTAGTTCCAAATAAATCTTCGTAGATCGTGGTTCATCCTTGTTTGATAAGAATCATGAAGATATTGCCATATGTCCGAACATGCTAATCTGGAATCATCTGGATAGAAAGTAGGATATTTTCTTACTCACAACTCCTATGAGATTTATTTAATTTCCTGGTTATTCTCCACTGAATAGTGGTTCCAAATAAAGCTTCAGTTACAGGTTGGGAACCAGGCTGCAAACTAGTGGCTTGGAGAATATGATTCTGGTCGATTTTTGGTACTGGTTTTGAGAGGACTTGATGCTTGAATCAAAACTGCCCAAAACTGTACCTGAAACAAAAGAAACTTTTTATGAGTTTTTATGGTTTTATAAAAATGAAGAACAGATGCAAAACTATGAAAATAAAACAAGAACAGAAACAGAGATGATTTTTATGGATTTTAGATTTATAAAATGAATCAACAAAGATGCAAACAGAAATAAAAATAAGAGAAATAAAAGGGATAGAGATGGGGATGGAATCTGTTGCTGGATGTGTATCTCTCTCAACAGATCAGTGGATGGATGATGAGTAGAAGATGGGATTGGCCTTGTTGGATGTGTATCTCTCTCAAGGCAAATCGTTGGGGGGATTGATGGGATGAAGAATCGCCACAAGCTTGGTGGTTGGAGCTTGATAAGATTCAGGCTGCTCTCTCTTGCTTCTCACACTAGAAAGACTTAGGTATTTCTTTGCAATGGCAAAAACAAATTTCATAAAAGACTTAGAGAGCAAAAATCGCCCACCACACATAGTTATATAGCCATCCCTTTATTGGGTTTCAAGATGGCAAAAAGGCCTAAACAAATGGCCAACTCTCAAATAAAATAAAAGGCTGACAAATGCCCAAAGTATTAAACCAAAATAAAATTAAAATAAAATAGAAAACCGGTTGCTGGTTGAGATGCCTAAACCAAAGCTCATAGTATGCTTGCATGTTGCCTCATTAAAACCTTATCGGGAAAACCCAGTGGGACAAAACCCGATGAAGGAAAAAGAGTACAACACATACTACTTACTTTGGTGATCGCCTATATCTCTGAACCGGAAGCAATGTGGTCGGTTGGATTGGAGATTGATTCTGAACCAAGGTTGAATGTCGAGATGATGAAACCGGATTGGTTCTGGTGGAGTGATCTGAATTGGATTGAACCGGCTGAGTCTTGAACTTCAATTGAACCGGCTTGGTCTTGTATCTTCAATTGGACCATCTCTTCAATCAGTAGCTGGTTCTGACCGGTTTGTCCATCTTGATCTAGGATTTGTTGGACCGCCTTGCAGAACCCTTCCCTTATCGCCCTGGTTCCACTCCTAGTGGTCGGACCGCGCCTGATTATGGGAACCTCTACTTGGATGGCCTCATCATTCCCTCCCTCTTGAAAAGGTTCTGGCCTCAGAACATCATCATCTGCAAGAAAAGGGGACAAATCAGATACATTGAACGTATGGGAAATCTTAAACTCACCTGGAAGATCAAGCTTATAAGCGTTGTCATTGATCTTTTCAAGAACCCGGAAGGGTCCAGTCCCTCGAGGTGATAGCTTGGACTTCCTTGCTTCAGGAAACCTTTCTGGCCGCATGTGTAACCACACCAAGTCTCCTGGTTCAAACAACACTTCCTTTCTCTTCTGGTCGACCCGCGCCTTGACCTTGGCCGCCTTGACTTCTAGTCTCTCCTTGACTTTTTGGTGCAAGGTCTTAACAAACTCCGCCTTGTTGGCTCCATCTCTACTGCGGTACATAGGACTGGGCAGTGTGGAAAGGTCCAAAGGAGTTTCAGGCTGAAAACCATAGACAACTTCAAAAGGAGAAAGATCAGTAGTAGAGTGTCTAGCATGGTTATAAGCAAACTCAATAAAAGGCAGACAAGTTAACCAGTTCCTTAAGTTCTTACCGACCGTAGCTCTCAATAACTGAGAGAGTGTACGGTTTACTACCTCGGTTTGACCATCAGTCTGTGGATGACAAGTGGTCGAGAACAACAGCTTGGTACCAAGTTTACCCCATAAAGTCTTCCAGAAATGGCTTAAGAACTTGGTGTCTCGGTCAGATACAATGGTCCTAGGCATGCCATGTAGACGAACCACCTCTTTGAAGAACAGGTTGGCGATTTGGGTGGCATCATTGGTTGTGTTGCAAGCAATGAAGTGAGCCATCTTGGAGAACCTGTCCACAACAACAAAAATGGAATCCTTGTGGTCTATCTTGGGCAAGCCCAGCACAAAGTCCATAGAAAGATCTACCCAAGGGTGGTCAGGAATAGGTAAAGGCATGTATAAACCGTAAGGATGTGACCTGGATTTTGTCTTAAGGCAGACAATGCACTTGGTGCACAAGTTCTCAACGTCCTTCCTCATGTTTGGCCAAAAGAAATGGTCGGTTAGGACACTTAGAGTTTTATCTCTACCAAAATGTCCCATGAGGCCGCCACCATGGGCCTCCCGAACCAGCAATTCCCGCATGCAACCTTGGGGAATGCACAACTTATTTTCCTTGAACAAAAAGCCATCTTGTTGGTAATATGAGCCGGCTGCCATCTTGGTAGTTTTCCTGAAAACTTCTTGAAAATCAGGGTCAGTAATATAAGAGTCCTTAATATACTCAAAACCCATGATCTTAGCTTCCATGGTGGAGATAAGAGTGTGTCTCCGGGACAGTGCATCGGCCACCACATTGTCTTTGCCCTTCTTGTACTTAATCACATAAGGGAAATTCTCCACAAATTCTAACCATCTGGCGTGCCTCTTCTTGAGTGTGGTCTGACCTCTCAAGTGCTTAAGAGTCTCATGATCTGTATGAATAACAAACTCTTTAGACAAAAGATAATGTTGCCAAGTTTCAAGAGATCTCACTAGAGCATAAAGCTCTTTGTCGTAGGTGGGATAATTGAGGGCAGCTCCACTCAATTTCTCACTGAAGAAGGCTACTGGTCGGCCTCCTTGAGTAAGCACAGCTCCTATGCCTGTACCTGATGCATCACATTCAATCTCAAAGGTTTTATCGAAGTTAGGCAGAGTAAGGACTGGTGCATGAGTCAAACTATATTTAAGCCGGTTAAAAGACTCTTCTTGGGCAGGACCCCAAGTAAAGGATACATTCTTCTTGATCACAGACGTCATTGGGGCAGCAATGGTACTGAAATCCCTGACAAACCGTCGATAGAAGCTGGCCAGACCATGAAAACTGCGGACATGGCCTATTGTGGTTGGAGTTGGCCAGTCTTGGATCGCCTTGATCTTTTCTTCATCGACCTTCAGTCCCTGTGAATTCACAACAAAACCTAAGAAAACCAATTCATCAGTACAAAACACACATTTCTTTAGGTTAGCATAAAGTCCCTCCTGCCTCAATGCCTTCAGCACCTGTTTTACATGATAAACATGGTCGGATAAGCTCTGACTATAGATCAGTATATCATCAAAGTACACAACCACAAACTTACTGATGTATGGCCTTAGAACCTCGTTCATAAGCCTCATGAATGTGCTGGGGGCGTTGGTAAGGCCAAATGGCATCACAAGTGATAGACCCAAAATTGGGAAGGATCACTTTAGCCGGATGTTGGATATGAACCGAGAAGGCGAGGCACTTCCGGAACTGGGATGGAATGAATGGATCGTCAAGAGGTGCGGAATGGATCTTGATATACCTTCGATCTAAGGCTAACCACCAAAGAACGGATGAATGTGTTGGCTAACCACCAAACAACACACAAAGATGATTGGCTGACCACCAAATCAACAAGCCGGTTCAAACCGATGAACTAGCTGAAGAACTCTCTCTCACTCAGAGAAGAAGAACAAATAATAAACAACCAAATTGAACTGCTTTTATTCATGAATGAGACTACATATTTATAGTGTTTGTAGTCAAAGAAAGAAATAAAGAAAGTGCGGAAAAAGATACATAGGAAATACAACATTTGACTAAAATTATTAAAGGGAGTCAAATGTGCAGAAAATGATGTAGTCTTGGTCAAGGTTGGTGATTTTGATGAAGACTGGTCAAAAGTGCGGACTCTGATGTTGACCAGTCAAGATTCGTCCAAGTGTCTAGATGCATTCGAACAAGATGGATGCACGGGATAAAGATAAGGACACGTGCGGGACTGTCTGGATGAGAATGCATGTCCGTCTTCGGTTTCCTCACGACCCAAGCTAAGTCTGGCTCGACCGTGGGTCTTAGAATGTGCGGTTCGGTCGGTGTGATCAGCACGAGCTGGTGGAGAAACCTTGGTTTGGTCGAGCTGGTTGACAAGATCGCCACTTTGGGCCGTGTCCTTGAAACAAAAAGGACGGTGCTCGATTTTGGTTCTATCATACTCTCCCTCTTCAAAAAGATTTGTCCTCAAATCTGAAACATTAAAAGGAAACGGATTATAAGAAAAAGAATTATAATCAGCACAATGCTCACCTTGAGTTTGGTCCAGTTTTTGAATGGAAGAAGATCCTTCTTGATGACCACGGTTTTGCTCTCCATCTGATCCTTCCTTCGGTTCATGTTCATAGTCATCGAAAATTGGCAAATGATCTTCCTTTTCTGGCTCGATTTCAACTTTCTCCAAAGTCACCAACGGTTTCTGCTTTTGACACTTGTTAGCATAATGACCGATCCTATGGCATTTGAAGCACCTGGTAGAATGAGCTTTGCTTGTGGGTTTCACAGCTTTGCTTTTATCAGAAGAAAACTCATTAGTTTTCAAATCAGAATTTGAAAGATAAGAAGACTTACATTGCTGTTTTGGTGCTGGAGAAGTGTTGGTGTTTTCCTTCCTTTTGAGTTGCCGGACAGCATGAATTACCTTATGCAACATCTTCTCCAAACTGGCATAAGTATGAATCTCATTCTGATCAAACACATCACGGCTGCTTCTCTTGGTTTTGGTGAAGGGACGATCTCCACTTCTGACCCACTTCTCATCATCGGACCTGTTTTGTCTCTTCTTTTGTTTCTGCACAAAATCAAACCTATTAGCAGCAAACTGTTTCTTATTTCTAAAAATTAATTGCTCTTTTTCTGAAACAGTTTTAAAAGGAAAAAAGATATCATCTTGTAGTGGTTTTGATTTCTTGAGAAGTCCAAACATCCTGAAACACTTAACAAACGTTAGCACATAAAAATCCTCACACTCTCAAAGTGTTTAGCTCACGATTTTTAGGTGGTCACTCAGAGTTCTTTCCACTGGTTCAAAGGATGATAGGGAGTCAAAATCAGCAATCAAAAACCAAAACAACCTTTTATGGGTAAAAGAAAAGATAATGAAAGATGAAGAGATTTTTGTATGGATCCGCCTTAACTGTCCTAAGGCTGGGTTTCTCTTCAGCCAGCAGGATTACTCTTCCACCACTCCAAGTGATTCAAGCCAATCTTTTACTTCTTTTCTTTTTTTTCTTTTTTCTTTTTTTTTTCTTTTTTTTTCTTTTTTTCTTTTTTTTTTTAAAATGGCGATCACAAGGGAGTAAAGGAACAGCCCGGATCCAAAAAGAAATAAGAAATGATGAAGAGATGAGAAGGTGAAAAGAAGATAGAAAACAAACCACCCAAAGTGGCTCTGATACCAAATGATAAGCCCAAAATCGGGAGGATGGCTTTGGCCGGGTGTTGGATATGAACCAAGAAGTCGAAGGAACTTCTGGAACTGGGATGGATTGAACGGATCGTCAAGAGGTGTGGAATGACTCTTGATATACCAACGATCTAAGGCTAACCACCAAAGAACAGATGAATGTGTTGGCTAACCACCAAATAACACACAAAGATGATTGGCTGACCACCAAATCAACAAGCCGGTTCAAACCGATGAACTAGCTAAAGAACTCTCTCTCACTCAGAGAAGAAGAACAAAGAAATAAACAACCAAATTGAACTGCTTTTATTCATGAATGAGACTACATATTTATAGTGTTTGTAGTCAAAGAAAGAAATAAAGAAAGTGCGGAAAAAGATACATAGGAAATACAACATTTGACTAAAATTATTAAAGGGAGTCAAATGTGCAGAAAATGATGTAGTCTTGGTCAAGGTTGGTGATTTTGATGAAGACTGGTCAAAAGTGCGGACTCTGATGTTGACCAGTCAAGATTCGTCCAAGTGTCTAGATGCATTCGAACAAGATGGATGCACGGGATAAAGATAAGGACACGTGCGGGACTGTCTGGATGAGAATGCATGTCCGTCTTCGGTTTCCTCACGACCCAAGCTAAGTCTGGCTCGACCGTGGGTCTTAGAATGTGCGGTTCGGTCGGTGTGATCAGCACGAGCTGGTGGAGAAACCGTGGTTTGGTCGAGCTGGTTGACAAGATCGCCACTTCGGGCCGTGTCCTTGAAACAAAAAGGACGGTGCTCGATTTTGGTTCTATCATACTCTCCCTCTTCAAAAAGATTTGTCCTCAAATCTGAAACATTAAAAGGAAACGGATTATAAGCAAAAGAATTATAATCAGCACAATGCTCACCTTGAGTTTGGTCCAGTTTTTGAATGGAAGAAGATCCTTCTTGATGACCACGGTTTTGCTCTCCATCTGATCCTTCCTTCGGTTCATGTTCATAGTCATTGAAAATTGGCAAATGATCTTCCTTTTCTGGCTCGATTTCAACTTTCTCCAAAGTCACCAACGGTTTCTGCTTTTGACACTTGTTAGCATAATGACCGATCCTATGGCATTTGAAGCACCTGGTAGAATGAGCTTTGCTTGTGGGTTTCACAGCTTTGCTTTTATCAGAAGAAATCTCATTAGTTTTCAAACCAGAATTTGAAAGATAAGAAGACTTACATTGCTGTTTTGGTGCTGGAGAAGTGTTGGTGTTTTCCTTCCTTTTGAGTTGCCGGACATCATGAATTACCTTATGCAACATCTTCTCCAAACTGGCATAAGTATGAATCTCATTCTGATCAAACACATCACGGCTGCTTCTCTTGGTTTTGGTGAAGGGACGATCTCCACTTCTGACCCACTTCTCATCATCGGACCTGTTTTGTCTCTTCTTTTGTTTCTGCACAAAATCAAACCTATTAGCAGCAAACTGTTTCTTATTTCTAAAAATTAATTGCTCTTTTTCTGAAACAGTTTTAAAAGGAAAAAAGATATCATCTTGTAGTGGTTTTGATTTCTTGAGAAGTCCAAACATCCTGAAACACTTAACAAACGTTAGCACATAAAAATCCTCACACTCTCAAAGTGTTTAGCTCACGATTTTTAGGTGGTCACTCAGAGTTCTTTCCACTGGTTCAAAGGATGATAGGGAGTCAAAATCAGCAATCAAAAACCAAAACAAACTTTTATGGGTAAAAGAAAAGATAATGAAAGATGAAGAGATTTTTGTATGGATCCGCCTTAACTGTCCTAAGGCTGGGTTTCTCTTCAGCCAGCAGGATTACTCTTCCACCACTCCAAGTGATTCAAGCCAATCTGTTACTTCTTTTCTTTTTTTTCTTTTTTCTTTTTTTTTTCATTTTTTTTCTTTTTTTCTTTTTTTTTAAATGGCGATCACAAGGGAGTAAAGGAACAGCCCGGATCCAAAAAGAAATAAGAAATGATGAAGAGATGAGAAGGTGAAAAGAAGATAGAAACAAACCAGCCAAAGTGGCTCTGATACCAAATGATAGACCAAAATTGGGAAGGATCACTTTAGCCGGATGTTGGATATGAACCGAGAAGGCGAGACACTTCCGGAACTAGGATGGAATGAATGGATCGTCAAGAGGTGCGGAATGGCTCTTGATATACCTTCGATCTAAGGCTAACCACCAAAGAACGGATGAATGTGTTGGCTAACCACCAAACAACACACAAAGATGATTGGCTGACCACCAAATCAACAAGCCGGTTCAAACCGATGAACTAGCTGAAGAACTCTCTCTCACTCAGAGAAGAAGAACAAATAATAAACAACATATTGAACTGCTTTTATTCATGAATGAGACTACATATTTATAGTGTTTGTAGTCAAAGAAAGAAATAAAGAAAGTGCGGAAAAAGATACATAGGAAATACAACATTTGACTAAAATTATTAAAGGGAGTCAAATGTGCAGAAAATGATGTAGTCTTGGTCAAGGTTGGTGATTTTGATGAAGACTGGTCAAAAGTGCGGACTCTGATGTTGACCAGTCAAGATTCGTCCAAGTGTCTAGATGCATTCGAACAAGATGGATGCACGGGATAAAGATAAGGACACGTGCGGGACTGTCTGGATGAGAATGCATGTCCGTCTTCGGTTTCCTCACGACCCAAGCTAAGTCTGGCTCGACCGTGGGTCTTAGAATGTGCGGTTCGGTCGGTGTGATCAGCACGAGCTGGTGGAGAAACCTTGGTTTGGTCGAGCTGGTTGACAAGATCGCCACTTTGGGCCGTGTCCTTGAAACAAAAAGGACGGTGCTCGATTTTGGTTCTATCATACTCTCCCTCTTCAAAAAGATTTGTCCTCAAATCTGAAACATTAAAAGGAAACGGATTATAAGCAAAAGAATTATAATCAGCACAATGCTCACCTTGAGTTTGGTCCAGTTTTTGAATGGAAGAAGATCCTTCTTGATGACCACGGTTTTGCTCTCCATCTGATCCTTCCTTCGGTTCATGTTCATAGTCATCGAAAATTGGCAAATGATCTTCCTTTTCTGGCTCGATTTCAACTTTCTCCAAAGTCACCAACGGTTTCTGCTTTTGACACTTGTTAGCATAATGACCGATCCTATGGCATTTGAAGCACCTGGTAGAATGAGCTTTGCTTGTGGGTTTCACAGCTTTGCTTTTATCAGAAGAAATCTCATTAGTTTTCAAATCAGAATTTGAAAGATAAGAAGACTTACATTGCTGTTTTGGTGCTGGAGAAGTGTTGGTGTTTTCCTTCCTTTTGAGTTGCCGGACAGCATGAATTACCTTATGCAACATCTTCTCCAAACTGGCATAAGTATGAATCTCATTCTGATCAAACACATCACGGCTGCTTCTCTTGGTTTTTGTGAAGGGACGATCTCCACTTCTGACCCACTTCTCATCATCGGACCTGTTTTGTCTCTTCTTTTGTTTCTGCACAAAATCAAACCTATTAGCAGCAAACTGTTTCTTATTTCTAAAAATTAATTGCTCTTTTTCTGAAACAGTCTTAAAAGGAAAAAAGATATCATCTTGTAGTGGTTTTGATTTCTTGAGAAGTATAAACATCCTGAAACACTTAACAAACGTTAGCACATAAAAATCCTCACACTCTCAAAGTGTTTAGCTCACGATTTTTAGGTGGTCACTCAGAGTTCTTTCCACTGGTTCAAAGGATGATAGGGAGTCAAAATCAGCAATCAAAAACCAAAACAACCTTTTATGGGTAAAAGAAAAGATAATGAAAGATGAAGAGATTTTTGTATGGATCCGCCTTAACTGTCCTAAGGCTGGGTTTCTCTTCAGCCAGCAGGATTACTCTTCCACCACTCCAAGTGATTCAAGCCAATCTTTTACTTCTTTTCTTTTTTTTCTTTTTTCTTTTTTTTTTCTTTTTTTTTCTTTTTTTCTTTTTTTTTTTAAAATGGCGATCACAAGGGAGTAAAGGAACAGCACGGATCCAAAAAGAAATAAGAAATGATGAAGAGATGAGAAGGTGAAAAGAAGATAGAAAACAAACCAGCAAAAGTGGCTCTGATACCAAATGATAAGCCCAAAATCGGGAGGATGGCTTTGGCCGGGTGTTGAATATGAACCGAGAAGTCGAAGGAACTTCTGGAACTGGGATGGAATGAATGGATCGTCAAGAGGTGCGGAATGACTCTTGATATACCAACGATCTAAGGCTAACCACCAAAGAACGGATGAATGTGTTGGCTAACCACCAAATAACACACAAAGATGATTGGCTGACCACCAAATCAACAAGCCGGTTCAAACCGATGAACTAGCTAAAGAACTCTCTCTCACTCAGAGAAGAAGAACAAAGAAATAAACAACCAAATTGAACTGCTTTTATTCATGAATGAGACTACGTATTTATAGTGTTTGTAGTCAAAGAAAGAAATAAAGAAAGTGCGGAAAAAGATACATAGGAAATACAACATTTGACTAAAATTATTAAAGGGAGTCAAATGTGCAGAAAATGATGTAGTCTTGGTCAAGGTTGGTGATTTTGATGAAGACTGGTCAAAAGTGCGGACTCTGATGTTGACCAGTCAAGATTCGTCCAAGTGTCTAGATGCATTCGAACAAGATGGATGCACGGGATAAAGATAAGGACATGTGCGGGACTGTCTGGATGAGAATGCATGTCCGTCTTCGGTTTCCTCACGACCCAAGCTAAGTCTGGCTCGACCGTGGGTCTTAGAATGTGCGGCTCGGTCGGTGTGATCAGCACGAGCTGGTGGAGAAACCTTGGTTTGGTCGAGCTGGTTGACAAGATCGCCATTTCGGGCCGTGTCCTTGAAACAAAAAGGACGGTGCTCGATTTTGGTTCTATCATACTCTCCCTTTTCAAAAAGATTTTTTCTCAAATCTGAAACATTAAAAGGAAAAGGATTATAAGCAAAAGAATTATAATCAGCACAATGCTCACCTTGAGTTTGGTCCAGTTTTTGAATGGAAGAAGATCCTTCTTGATGACCACGGTTTTGCTCTCCATCTGATCCTTCCTTCGGTTCATGTTCATAGTCATCGAAAATTGGCAAATGATCTTCCTTTTCTGGCTCGATTTCAACTTTCTCCAAAGTCACCAACGGTTTCTGCTTTTGACACTTGTTAGCATAATGACCGATCCTATGGCATTTGAAGCACCTGGTAGAATGAGCTTTGCTTGTGGGTTTCACAGCTTTGCTTTTATCAGAAGAAATCTCATTAGTTTTCAAATCAGAATTTGAAAGATAAGAAGACTTACATTGCTGTTTTGGTGCTGGAGAAGTGTTGGTGTTTTCCTTCCTTTTGAGTTGCCGGACAGCATGAATTACCTTATGCAACATCTTCTCCAAACTGGCATAAGTATGAATCTCATTGTGATCAAACACATCACGGCTGCTTCTCTTGGTTTTGGTGAAGGGACGATCTCCACTTCTGACCCACTTCTCATCATCGGACCTGTTTTGTCTCTTCTTTTGTTTCTGCACAAAATCAAACCTATTAGCAGCAAACTGTTTTTTATTTCTAAAAATTAATTGCTCTTTTTCTGAAACAGTTTTAAAAGGAAAAAAGATATCATCTTGTAGTGGTTTTGATTTCTTGAGAAGTCCAAACATCCTGAAACACTTAACAAACGTTAGCACATAAAAATCCTCACACTCTCAAAGTGTTCAGCTCACGATTTTTTAGGTGGTCACTCAGAGTTCTTTCCACTGGTTCAAAGGATGATAGGGAGTCAAAATCAGCAATCAAAAACCAAAACAACCTTTTATGGGTAAAAGAAAAGATAATGAAAAATGAAGAGATTTTTGTATGGATCCGCCTTAACTGTCCTAAGGATGGCTTCTCTTCAGCCAGCAGGATTACTCTTCCACCACTCCAAGTGATTCAAGCCAATCTTTTACTTCTTTTCTTTTTTTTCTTTTTTCTTTTTTTTTTTCTTTTTTTTTCTTTTTTTCTTTTTTTTTTTAAATGGCGATCACAAGGGAGTAAAGGAACAGCCCGGATCCAAAAAGAAATAAGAAATGATGAAGAGATGAGAAGGTGAAAAGAAGATAGAAAACAAACCAGCCAAAGTGGCTCTGATACCAAATGATAGACCCAAAATTGGGAAGGATCACTTTAGCCGGATGTTGGATATGAACCGAGAAGGCGAGGCACTTCCGGAACTGGGATGGAATGAATGGATCGTGAAGAGGTGCGGAATGGCTCTTGATATACCTTCGATCTAAGGCTAACCACCAAAGAACGGATGAATGTGTTGGCTAACCACCAAACAACACACAAAGATGATTGGCTGACCACCAAATCAACAAGCCGGTTCAAACCGATGAACTAGCTAAAGAACTCTCTCTCACTCAGAGAAGAAGAACAAATAATAAACAACCAAATTGAACTGCTTTTATTCATGAATGAGACTACATATTTATAGTGTTTGTAGTCAAAGAAAGAAATAAAGAAAGTGCGGAAAAAGATACATAGGAAATACAACATTTGACTAAAATTATTAAAGGGAGTCAAATGTGCAGAAAATGATGTAGTCTTGGTCAAGGTTGGTGATTTTGATGAAGACTGGTCAAAAGTGCGGACTCTTGACCAGTCAAGATTCGTCCAAGTGTCTAGATGCATTCGAACAAGATGGATGCACGGGATAAAGATAAGGACACGTGCGGGACTGTCTTGATGAGAATGCATGTCCGTCTTCGGTTTCCTCACGACCCAAGCTAAGTCTGGCTCGACCGTGGGTCTTAGAATGTGCGGCTCGGTCGGTGTGATCAGCACGAGCTGGTGGAGAAACCTTGGTTTGGTCGAGCTGGTTGACAAGATCGCCACTTCGGGCCGTGTCCTTGAAACAAAAAGGATGGTGCTCGATTTTGGTTCTATCAACAAGCCACTCATACAAACCTTGTTTCGTCTTGAAGGCGGTTTTCCACTCGTCACCTTCCTTCATACGAACTTGGTGATATCCACTCCTGAGATCAATCTTAGAAAACACAGTAGAACCACTTAGTTCATCCAACATATCATCTAATCTAGTTATAGGGTACCGATATTTGATGGTTATGTTGTTGATGGCTCGGCAGTCCACACACATGCGCCATGTTCCGTCCTTCTTAGGCACCAATAGGACCGGGACCGCACACGGACTTAGGCTCTCACGGATATAGCCTTTGTCCATGAGGTCTTGGACCTGCCTCTCCAACTCCTTGGCCTCTTCAGGGTTAACACGGTAAGCGGCTCGGTTGGGCAGTGGTGCGCCTGGTACAAGGTCGATCTGATGTTCAATGCCGTGGATGGGGGGCAAGCCGGCGGGTATATCATCAGGGAATACGTCCTTGTACTTCTCCATGAGGTCTTGCATCTCGCCAGGTAGCTCTTGTGCCTCAAAACCTGCAAAACAACCTTCCTTAAAGACCATTAGTAGCACCTGCGTCTCACGAGATAAAGATTTAAGAACTTGGCCTGAAGACATATAAAGGTTGGTTTTACTTACCTTTCCAGCCTGGTCCATTGATTTCTGCATATCATGGACTTCTTGTGGACTAAGGGGAGCTAAGCTGTGCTTCTTGTTGTTATGGCAGAAGCTGTAGACATTGGTCCGACCATGGTGGATGGTTTCCTTGTCAAATTGCCACGGCCTGCCAAGAAGTATGTGGCCGGCTTGCATAGGAACAACATCACACTTCACCTGGTCATGGTACCTGCCAATACTAAAAGACACAACAACTTGCTCGGCTATCTTGAGCTCAGTCTCATCATTGAGCCACTTGAGTCGGTATGGTCTCGGGTGTGGAGTCTTGATCAAACCTAGCTTATCAACAAGATACTTGCTAGCCACATTAGTACAAGAACCACCATCTATGATCAAGCTACATACCTTTTGCTCCACACTACATCTTGTATGGAAGATGTTTTCTCTTTGGACGGTTTCAGGATCAAAGAGTGCACTGAGGGATCGTCTGGTCACTAGTAACTCACCAGTCTCAGCATAATCGACCAATTCCTCATCAGATGCATCTGTCTCCAACTCGGCCTCATCTTGGGACTCGTACTCCCCATCGGCCTTAAGGACCATCACTCTCTTGTTCGGACAATCTCTAGCATAGTGTCCTTTTCCTTGACATTTAAAACAAGTAATATCACGAGTTCTCTGATTTTGAACTTGACCCTTACCTTGGTCAGATGAACCGGCTCTAGTTGTGTCAGCTTGGTTCTTCTTGAACCGGTTCTCCACTTCTATGGATTTGTTCTTTTCAGCACCTTTGGAACCTGGTTGAGACCACGCAGGTTTGCTCCGGCTAGTGGCCGCATTCTTCCTCTTGATATGGACCTCAGCCTGGACGGCATAGTGTAAGAGATCATTGAAGTCCTCATACGGTTGGCGCTCCACCTTCCGTGCAATCCGATCGTTCAGCCCCTCCAAGAACTGAGACATCATGGACGCCTCGACTCGTCCACTTCCAATCGGTTCCTTAGAGCCTCAAGCTCTTCAAAGTACTCCTCCACGGACTTAGTTCCCTGAGACAACTTACGAAAACGTTTTAGTAAATCTCTAGGATAATGTGATGGAATGTACCTCGCTCGGAATTTGGTTCGCATCTCAATCCAGTTTTGGGCTCTCCATACTGGACCGGACTTAGCAACATCTCGATCCCACCATGATAGAGCATTATCAGTAAGCTGGGCCGCGGCTAGAGCTATCTTCTTTGCCTTGGAGTACTTGTAGTACTCAAAGATATATTCCATGCGCTTCTCCCATGTGATGTAAGCATCCGGATCGACTTTTCCCGCGAACGTAGGTGGCTTCAATTTGATGTCCTTGCCTCTTTGAAAGGCCGCATCATCGTTCCGGTTTCGATCTCGCCTCTGGTCAGGGCTTTCGTCCCGCCTTTGGTAAGGACTTACATCTCTACCACGTCTACCACCTCGAGCGGCCTGGTTTGCACCTCCACGATCTGGTGGCTCATACTCAGACTCATCTTCCTCCGACTCGGACTGCGGCTGGTTGAGGTAAGGGCCGAACCTTCTTGCAGCCGGTTGGCCATTGTGTTGATTCCGGTGTCCCTGACCCATGAGATTCATTTGTGCAGTCAAGGCATTAAGGGCTTCCGTGAGCTGAGCTTGTCCGGCCTGCAAGGCTTGGAGTTGGGTGTTGATCTCAGCTGCACCATTCAAGTCTCCCGTATCTCCTGGAAAATAAGAAAGACAAGAGGATCAAGTGCAAAGGGAATTGGCAAAGAAAGAAGGAAGAAAGAAAGAAGAAAGGACTTAAGAAAGAAAAGAAAAGAAATGTCAAACTTGAATGCAAATGAATGAATGAAAGCAAATCTTTTTTTTTTTTTTTTGATTTATGAAAATTAATTTCGAAATTCTTTTAATAAGGAAAGTTGAAATCTTTTTTTTTTTTTAACTTGGAAAAGAATTAAAATCGAAAAGTAAAAAAAGAAAGATGATTAAAGATTAAATGCAAATCTAGAATTTAAAGATGATTGAAATCTTTTTTTTTTTAAATATGATTGACAAAATTAAATGAATGCAAATCAATCAGGTATGAATGCAAACAATCAATCCTATATGATTTATGCAAATGCAATCAGAATAAATGCAAAAAATGATCAATTATCTCTAAACTAGGAAAGAAAAATCGATCAAGCAGGAAAAACAAATTGCAAAAATGATGCAAGCCACGAAAATGATCTAGCAATTCTATGATGAACAAAATGATGAACAGCAAGAACAGCAAAAATAAACAAGAACAACAAAGAACAATTTTTTTTTTTATAAGGATGCAAAATGCAGAAACTGAAAAAGGATGAACTAAAGGATAGAAATAACCAAATCTTTTGGAGCCTTTAGCTCTGATACCAAATGTTACAGGCTGGGAACCAGGCTGCAAACTAGTGGCTTGGAGAATATTATTCTGGTCGATTTTTGGTACTGGTTTTGAGAGGACTTGATGCTTGAATCAAAACTGCCCAAAACTGTACCTGAAACAAAAGAAACTTTTTATGAGTTTTTATGGTTTTATAAAAATGAAGAACAGAAGCAAAACTATGAAAATAAAACAAGAACAGAAACAGAGATGATTTTTATGGATTTTAGATTTATAAAATGAATCAACAAAGATGCAAACAGAAATAAAAATAAGAGAAATAAAAGGGATAGAGATGGTGATGGAATCTGTTGCTGGATGTGTATCTCTCTCAACAGATCAGTGGATAGATGATGAGTAGAAGATGGGATTGGCCTTGCTGGATGTGTATCTCTCTCAAGGCAAATCGTTGGGGGGATTGATGGGATGAAGAATCGCCACAAGCTTGGTGGTTGGAGCTTGATAAGATTCAGGCTGCTCTCTCTTGCTTCTCACACTAGAAAGACTTAGGTTTTTCTTTGCAATGGCAAAAACAAATTTCATAAAAGACTTAGAGAGCAAAAATCGCCCACCACACATAGTTATATAGCCATCCCTTTATTGGGTTTCAAGATGGCAAAAAGGCCTAAACAAATGGCCAACTCTCAAATAAAATAAAAGGCTGACAAATGCCCAAAGTATTAAACCAAAATAAAATTAAAATAAAATAGAAAACCGGTTGCTGGTTGAGATGCCTAAACCAAAGCTCATAGTATGCTTGCATGTTGCCTCATTAAAACCTTATCGGGAAAACCCAGTGGGACAAACCCCGATGAAGGAAAAAGAGTACAACACATACTACTTACTTTGGTGATCGGCTATATCTCTGAACCGGAAGCAATGTGGTCGGTTGGATTGGAGATTGATTCTAAACCAAGGTTGAATGTGGTCGGTCTTGTATCTTCAATTGGACCATCTCTTCAATCAGTAGCTGGTTCTGACCGGTTTGTCCATCTTGATCTAGGATTTATTGGACCGGCTTGGAGAACCCTTCCCTTATCGCCCTGGTTCCACTCCTAGTGGTCGGACCGCGCCTGATTATGGGAACCTCTACTTGGATGGCCTCATCAGCTTCTTAGATCGTGGTTCATCCTGGTTTGATAAGAATCATGAAGATAATGGCATATGTCCGAACAGGCTAATCTGGAATCATCTGGATAGAAAGTGGGATATCTTCTTACTCACAATTCCTATGAGATTTATTCAACTTCCTGGTTATTCTCCACTGATAAGTGGTTCCAAATAAAGCTTCTTAGATCGTGGTTCATCCTGGTTTGATAAGAATCATGAAGATATTGCCAAATGTCCGAACATGTTAATCTGGAATATACTGGAGAGAAAGTGGGATATCTTCTTACTCACAACTCCTATGAGATTCAACTTCCTGGTTATTCTCCACTGATTAGTGGTCCCCAATCAAGCTTCTTACATATTGGTTCATCCTGGTTTTGATAAGAATCATGAAGATAATGGAATATGTCCGAACAGGCAAATCTGGAATCATCTTGATAGAAGGTGGGATATCTTCTTGCTCACGACACTTATAAGATTTAGTCAAATTCCTGGTTATTCTCCACTGATTAGTGGTTCCAAATAAAGCTTCTTACATCGTGGTTCATCCTGGTTTGATAAGAATCATGAAGATATTGCCATATGTCCGAACAGACTAATCTGGAATCATCTGGATAGAAAGTGGGATATCTTCTTACTCACAACTCCTATGAGATTTATTCAACTTCCTGGTTATTCTCCACTGATTAGTGGTTCCAAATAAAGCTTCTTAGATCGTGGTTCATCCTGGTTTGATAAGAATCATGAAGATAATGGCATATGTCCGAACAGGCTAATCTGGAATCATCTGGATAGAAGGTGGGATATCTTCTTGCTCACAACACTTATGAAATTTATTCAACTTCCTGGTTATTCTCCACTGATTAGTGGTTGCAAATAAACCTTCTTAGATCGTGGTTCATCCTGGTTTGATAAGAATCATGAAGATAATGTCATATGTCCGAACAGGCTAATCTGTAATCATCTGGATAGAAAGTGGGATATCTTCTTACTCACAACTCCTATGAGATTTATTTAACTTCCTGGTTATTGTCCTCTGAATAGTGGTTCCAAATAAAGCTTCTTAGATCGTGGTTCATCCTGGTTTGATAAGAATCATGAAGATAATGGCATATGTTCGAACATGCTAATCTGGAATCATCTGGATAGAAGGTGGGATATCTTCTTGCTCACAACACTTATGAGATTTATTCAACTTCCTGGTTATTCTCCACTGATTAGTGGTTCCAAATAAATCTTCTTAGATTGTGGTTCATCCTGGTTTGATAAGAATCATGAGGATATTGCCATATGTCCGAACAGGCTAATCTGGAATCACCTGGATAGAAAGTGGGATATCTTCTTACTCACAACTCCTATGAGATTTATTCAACTTTCTGGTTATTCTCCACTGATTAGTGGTTCCCAATCAAGCTTCTTACATATTGGTTCATCCTGGTTTGATAAGAATCATGAAGATAATGGCATATGTCCGAACAGGCTAATCTGGAATCATCTGGATAGAAGGTGGGATATCTTCTTGCTCACGACACTTATGAGATTTATTCAACTTCCTGGTTATTCTCCACTGATTAGTGGTTCCAAATAAAGCTTCTTAGATCGTGTTTCATCCTGGTTTGATAAGAATTATGAAGATATTGCCATATGTCCGAACAGACAATTCTGGAATCATCTGGATAGAAAGTGGGATATCTTCTTACTCACAATTCTTATGAGATTTATTCAACTTCCTGGATATTCTCCACTGATTAGTGGTTCCAAATAAAGCTTTTTAGATCGTGGTTCATCCTGGTTTGATAAGAATCATGAAGATAATGGCATATGTCCGAACAGGCTAATCTGGAATCATCTGGATAGAAAGTGGGATATCTTCTTACTCACAACTCCTATGAGATTTATTCAAATTCCTGGTTATTCTCCACTGATTAGTGGTTCATCCTTAAAGCTTCTTAGATTGTGGTTCATCCTGGTTTGATAAGAATCATGAAGATATTGTCATATGTCCGAACAGACTAATCTGGAATCATCTGGATAGAAAGTGGGATATCTTCTTACTCACAACTCCTATGAGATTTATTCAACTTCCTGGTTATTCTCCACTGATTAGTGGTTCCAAATAAAGCTTCTTAGATCGTGGTTCAGCCTGGCTTGATAAGAATCATGAAGATAATGGCATATGTCCGAACAGGCTAATCTGGAATCATCTGGATAGAAGGTGGGATATCTTCTTGCTCACAACACTTATGAAATTTATTCAACTTCCTGGTTATTCTCCACTGATTAGTGGTTGCAAATAAAGCTTCTTAGATCGTGGTTCATCCTGGTTTGATAAGAATCATGAAGATATTGCCATATGTCCGAACAGGCTAATCTGTAATCATCTGGATAGAAAGTGGGATATCTTCTTACTCACAACTCCTATGATATTTATTTAACTTCCTGGTTATTGTCCTCTGAATAGTGGTTCCAAATAAAGCTTCTTAGATCGTGGTTCATCCTGGTTTGATAAGAATCATGAAGATAATAGCATATGTTCGAACAGGCTAATCTGGAATCATCTGGATAGAAGGTGGGATATCTTCTTGCTCACAACACTTATGAGATTTATTCAACTTCCTGGTTATTCTCCACTGATTAGTGGTTCTAAATAAATCTTCTTAGACTGTGGTTCATCCTGGTTTGATAAGAATCATGAGGATATTGCCATATGTCCGAACAGGCTAATCTGGAATCACCTAGATAGAAAGTGGGATATCTTCTTACTCACAACTCCTATGAGATTTATTCACCTTAATGGTTATTATCCACTGATTAGTGGTTCCCAATCAAGCTTCTTACATATTGGTTCATCCTGGTTTGATAAGAATCATGAAGATAATGGCATATGTCCGAACAGGCTAATCTGGAATCATATGGATAGAAGGTGGGATATCTTCTTGCTCACGACACTTATGAGATTTATTCAACTTCCTGGTTATTCTCCACTGATTAGTGGTTCCTAATAAAGCTTCTTAGATCGTGTTTCATCCTGGTTTGATAAGAATTTTGAAGATATTGCCATATGTCCGAACAGACTATTCTGGAATCATCTGGATAGAAAGTGGGATATCTTCTTACTCACAATTCTTATGAGATTTATTCAACTTCCTGGATATTCTCCACTGATTAGTGGTTCCAAATAAAGCTTTTTAGATCGTGGTTCATCCTGGTTTGATAAGAATCATGAAGATAATGGCATATGTCCGAACAGGCTAATCTGGAATCATCTGGATAGAAAGTGGGATATCTTCTTACTCACAACTCCTATGAGATTTATTCAACTTCCTGGTTATTCTCCACTGATTAGTGGTTCATCCTTAAAGCTTCTTAGATCGTGGTTCATCCTGGTTTGATAAGAATCATGAAGATATTGCCATATGTCCGAATAGGCTAATCTGGAATCATCTGGAAAGAAGGCGGGATATCTTCTTGCTTACAACACTTATGAGATTTATTCAACTTCCTGGTTATTCTCCACTGATTAGTGGTTCCAAATAAAGCTTCTTAGATCGTGGTTCATCCTGGTTTGATAAGAATCATGAAGATAATGGCATATGTTCGAATAGGCTAATCTGGGATCATCTGGATAGAAGGTGGGATATCTTCTTGATCACAACACTTATGAGATTTATTCAACTTCCTGGTTATTCTCCACTGATTAGTGGTTCCAATTAAATCTTCTTATATTGTGGTTCATCCTGGTTTGATAAGAATCATGAGGATATTGCCATATGTTCGAACAGGCTAATCTCGAATCACCTGGATAGAAAGTGGGATATCTTCTTACTCACAACTCCTATGAGATTTATTCAACTTACTGGTTATTCTCCACTGATTAGTGGTTCCCAATCAAGCTTCTTACATATTGGTTCATCCTGGTTTTATAAGAATCATGAAGATATTGCACTATGTCCGAACATGCTAATCTGGAATCATCTGGATAGAAAGTAGGATATTTTCTTACTCACAACTCCTATGAGATTTATTTAATTTCCTGGTTATTCTCCATTGAATAGTGGTTCCAAATAAATCTTCTTAGATTGTGGTTCATCCTGGTTTGATAAGAATCATGAGGATATTGCCATATGTTCGAACAGGCTAATCTGGAATCACCTGGATAGAAAGTGGGATATCTTCTTGGTCACAACACTTATGAGATTTATCCAACTTCCTGGTTATTCTCCACTGATTAGTGGTTCCAAATAAAGCTTCTTAGATCGTGGTTCATCCTGGTTTGATAAGAATCATGAAGATATTGCACTATGTCCGAACATGCTAATCTGGAATCATCTGGATATAAAGTGGGATATCTTCTTACTCACAACTCCTATGAGATTTATTCAACTTCCTGGTTATTCTCCACTGATTAGTGGTTCATCCTTAAACCTTCTTAGATCGTGGTTCATCCTGGTTTGATAAGAATCATGAAGATATTGCCATATGTCCGAACAGGCTAATCTGGAATCATCTGGATAGAAAGTGGGATATCTTCTTACTCACAACTCCTATGAGATTTATTTAACTTACTGGTTATTCTCCTCTGAATAGTGGTTCCAAATAAAGCTTCTTAGATCGTGGTTCATCCTGGTTTGATAAGAATCATGAAGATAATGGCATATGTTCGAACATGTTAATCTGGAATCATCTGGATAGAAGGTGGGATATCTTCTTGCTCACAACACTTATGAGATTTATTCAACTTCCTGGTTATTCTCCACTGATTAGTGGTTCCAAATAAATCTTCTTAGATTGTGGTTCATCCTGGTTTGATAAGAATCATGAGGATATTGCCATATGTTCGAACAGGCTAATCTGGAATCACCTGGATAGAAAGTGGGATATCTTCTTACTCACAACTCCTATGAGATTTATTCAACTTACTGGTTATTCTCCACTGATTAGTGGTTCCCAATCAAGCTTCTTACATATTGGTTCATCCTGGTTTGATAAGAATCATGAAGATAATGGCATATGTCCGAACAGGCTAATCTGGAATCATCTGGATAGAAGGTGGGATATCTTCTTGCTCACGACACTTATGAGATTTATTCAACTTCCTGGTTATTCTCCACTGATTAGTGGTTCATCCTTAAAGCTTCTTAGATCATGGTTCATCCTGGTTTGATAAGAATCATGAAGATATTGCCATATGTCCGAACAGACTAATCTGGAATCATCTGGATAGAAAGTGGGATATCTTCTTACTCACAACTCCTATGAGATTTATTCAACTTCCTGGTTATTCTCCACTGATTAGTGGTTCCAAATAAAGCTTATTAGATCGTGGTTCAGCCTGGTTTGATAAGAATCATGAAGATAATGGCATATGTCCGAACAGGCTAACATGGAATCATCTGGATATAAGGTGGGATATCTTCTTGCTCACAACACTTATGAAATTTATTCAACTTCCGGGTTATTCTCCACTGATTAGTGGTTGCAAATACAGCTTCTTAGATCGTGGTTCATCCTGTTTTGATAAGAATCATGAAGATATTGCCATATGTCCGAACAGGCTAATCTGGAATCATCTGGATAGAAAGTGGGATATCTTCTTACTCACAACTCCTATGAGATTTATTTAACTTCCTGGTTATTCTCCTCTGAATAGTGGTTCCAAATAAAGCTTCTTAGATCGTGGTTCATCCTGGTTTGATAAGAATCATGAAGATAATGGCATATGTTTGAACAGGCTAATCTGGGATCATCTGGATAGAAGGTGGGATATCTTCTTGCTCACAACACTTATGAGATTTATTCAACTTCCTGGTTATTCTCCACTGATTAGTGGTTCCAAATAAATCTTCTTAGATTGTGGTTCATCCTGGTTTGATAAGAATCATGAGGATATTGCCATATGTTCGAACAGACTAATCTGGAATCACCTGGATAGAAAGTGGGATATCTTCTTACTCACAACTCCTATGAGATTTATTCAACTTACTGGTTATTCTCCACTGATTAGTGGTTCCCAATCAAGCTTCTTACATATTGGTTCATCCTGGTTTGATAAGAATCATGAAGATAATGGCATATGTCCGAACAGGCTAATCTGGAATCATCTGGATAGAAGGTGGGATATCTTCTGGCTCACGACACTTATGAGATTTATTCAACTTCCTGGTTATTCTCCACTGATTAGTGGTTCCAAATAAAGCTTCTTAGATCGTGTTTCATCCTGGTTTGATAAGAATTATGAAGATATTGTCATATGTCCGAACAGACTATATTGGAATCATCTGGATAGAAAGTGGGATATCTTCTTACTCACAATTCTTATGAGATTTATTCAACTTCCTGGATATTCTTCACTGATTAGTGGTTCCAAATAAAGCTTATTAGATCGTGGTTCATCCTGGTTTAATAAGAATCATGAAGATAATGGCATATGTCCGAACAGGCTAATCTGGAATCATCTGGATAGAAGGTGGGATATCTTCTTGCTCACAACACTTATGAGATTTATTCAACTTCCTGGTTATTCTCCACTGATTAGTGGTTGCAAATAAACCTTCTTAGATCGTGGTTCATCCTGGTTTGATAAGAATCATGAAGATATTGCCATATGTCCGAACAGGCTAATCTGTAATCATCTGGATAGAAAGTGGGATATCTTCTTACTCACAACTCCTATGAGATTTATTTAACTTCCTGGTTATTGTCCTCTGAATATTGGTTCCAAATAAAGCTTCTTTGATCGTGGTTCATCCTGGTTTGATAAGAATCATGAAGATAATGGCATATGTTCGAACAGGCTAATTTGGAATCATCTGGATAGAAGGTGGGATATCTTCTTGCTCACAACACTGATGAGATTTATTCAACTTCCTGGTTATTCTCCACTTATTAGTGGTTCCAAATAAATCTTCTTAGATTGTGGTTCATCCTGGTTTGATAAGAATCATGAGGATATTGCCATATGTCCGAACAGGCTAATCTGGAATCACCTGGATAGAAAGTGGGATATCTTCTTACTCACAACTCCTATGAGATTTATTCAACTTACTGGTTATTCTCCACTGATTAGTGGTTCCCAATCAAGCTTCTTACATATTGGTTCATCCTGGTTTGATAAGAATCATGAAGATAATGGCATATGTCCGAACAGGCTAATCTGGAATCATCTGGATAAAAGGTGGGATATCTTCTTACTCACGACACTTATGAGATTTATTCAACTTCCTGGTTATTCTCCACTGATTATTGGTTTCAAATAAAGCTTCTTAGATCATGTTTCATCCTGGTTTGATAAGAATTATGAACATATTGCCATATGTCCGAACAGACTATTCTGGAATCATCTGGATAGAAAGTGGGATATCTTCTTACTCACAATTCTTATGAGATTTATTCAACTTCCTGGATATTCTCCACTGATTAGTGGTTCCAAATAAAGCTTTTTAGATCGTGGTTCATCCTGGTTTGATAAGAATCATGAAGATAATGGCATATGTCCGAACAGGCTAATCTGGAATCATCTGGATAGAAAGTGGGATATCTTCTTACTCACAACTCCTATGAGATTTATTCAACTTCCTGGTTATTCGCCACTGATTAGTGGTTCATCCTTAAAGCTTCTTAAATCGTGGTTCATCCTGGTTTGATAAGAATCATGAAGATATTGCCATATGTCCGAACAGACTAATCTGGAATCATCTGGATAGAAAGTGGGATATCTTCTTACTCACAACTCCTATGAGATTTATTCAACTTCCTGGTTATTCTCCACTGATTAGTGGTTCCAAATAAAGCTTCTTAGATCGTGGTTCATCCTGGTTGGATAAGAATCATGAAGATAATGGCATATGTCCGAACAGGCTAATCTGGAATCATCTGGATAGAAGGTGGGATATCTTCTTTCTCACAACACTTATGAAATTTATTCAACTTCCTGGTTATTCTCCACTGATTAGTGGTTGCAAATAAAGCTTCTTAGATCGTGGTTCATCCTTGTTTGATAAGAATCATGAAGATATTGTCATATGTCCGAACAGGCTAATCTGGAATCATCTGGATAGAAAGTGGGATATCTTCTTACTCACAACTCCTATGAGATTTATTTAACTTCCTGGTTATTCTCCTCTGAATAGTGGTTCCAAATAAAGCTTCTTAGATCGTGGTTCATCCTGGTTTGATAAGAATCATGAAGATAATGGCATATGTTCGAACAGGCTAATCTGGAATCATCTGGATAGAAGGTGGGATATCTTCTTGCTCACAACACTTATGAGATTTATTCAACTTCCTGGTTATTCTCCACTGATTAGTGGTTCCAAATAAATCTTCTTAGATTGTGGTTCATCCTGGTTTGATAAGAATCATGAGGATATTGCCATATGTCCGAACAGGCTAATCTGGAATCACCTGGATAGAAAGTGGGATATCTTCTTACTCACAACTCCTATGAGATTTATTTAACTTACTGGTTATTCTCCACTGATTAGTGGTTCCCAATCAAGTTTCTTACATATTGGTTCATCCTGGTTTGATAAGAATCATGAAGATAATGGCATATGTCCGAACAGGCTAATCTGGAATCATCTGGATAGAAGGTGGGATATCTTCTTGCTCGCGACACTTATGAGATTTATTCAACTTCCTGGTTATTCTCCACTGATTAGTGGTTCCAAATAAAGCTTCTTAGATCGTGTTTCATCCTGGTTTGATAAGAATTATGAAGATATTGTCATATGTCCGAACAGACTATATTGGAATCATCTGGATAGAAAGTGGGATATCTTCTTACTCACAATTCTTATGAGATTTATTCAACTTCCTGGATATTCTTCACTGATTAGTGGTTCCAAATAAAGCTTATTAGATCGTTGTTCATCCTGGTTTAATAAGAATCATGAAGATAATGGCATATGTCCGAACATGCTAATCTGGAATCATCTGGATAGAAAGTGGGATATCTTCTTACTCACAACTCCTATGAGATTTATTCAACTTCCTTGTTATTCTCCACTGATTAGTGGTTCATCCTTAAAGCTTCTTAGCTCGTGGTTCATCCTGGTTTGATAAGAATCATGAAGATAATGGCATATGTCCGAACAGGCTAATCTGGAATCATCTGGATAGAAGGTGGGATATCTTCTTGCTCACAACACTTATGAGATTTATTCAACTTCCTGGTTATTCTCCACTGATTAGTGGTTGCAAATAAACCTTCTTAGATCGTGGTTCATTCTGGTTTGATAAGAATCATGAAGATATTGCCATATGTCCGAACAGGCTAATCTGTAATCATCTGGATAGAAAGTGGGATATCTCCTTACTCACAACTCCTATGAGATTTATTTAACTTCCTGGTTATTTTCCTCTGAATATTGGTTCCAAATAAAGCTTCTTAGATCGTGGTTCATCCTGGTTTGATAAGAATCATGAAGATAATGACATATGTTCGAACAGGCTAATCTGGAATCATCTGGATAGAAGGTGGGATATCTTCTTCCTCACAACACTTATGAGATTTATTCAACTTCCTGGTTATTCTCCACTGATTAGTGGTTCCAAATAAATCTTCTTAGATTGTGGTTCATCCTGGTTTGATAAGAATCATGAGGATATTGTCATATGTCCGAACATGCTAATCTGGAATCACCTGGATAGAAAGTGGGATATCTTCTTACTCACAACTCCTATGAGATTTATTCAACTTACTGGTTATTCTCCAATGATTAGTGGTTCCCAATCAAGCTTCTTACATATTGGTTCATCCTGGTTTGATAAGAATCATGAAGATAATGACATATGTCCGAACAGGCTAATCTGGAATCATCTGGATAAAAGGTAGGATATCTTCTTGCTCACGACACTTATGAGATTTATTCAACTTCCTGGTTATTCTCCACTGATTAGTGGTTCCAAATAAAGCTTCTTAGATCGTGTTTCATCCTGGTTTGATAAGAATTATGAAGATATTGCCATATGTCCGAACAGACTATTCTGGAATCATCTGGATAGAAAGTGGGATATCTTCTTACTCATAATTCTTATGAGATTTATTCAACTTCCTTTATATTCTCCACTGATTAGTGGTTCCAAATAAAGATTTTTAGATCGTGGTTCATCCTGGTTTGATAAGAATCATGAAGATAATGGCATATGTCCGAACAGGCTAATCTGGAATCATCTGGATAGAAAGTGGGATATCTTCTTACTCGCAACTCCTATGAGATTTATTGAACTTCCTGGTTATTCTCCACTGATTAGTGGTTCATCCTTAAAGCTTCTTAGATCGTGGTTCATCCTGGTTTGATAAGAATCATGAAGATATTGCCATATGTCCGAACAGACTAATCTGGAATCATCTGGATAGAAAGTGGGATATCTTCTTACTCACAAATCCTGTGAGATTTATTCAACTTCCTGGTTATTCTCCACTGATTAGTGGTTCCAAATCAAGTTTCTTAGATCGTGGTTCATCCTGGTTTGATAAGAATCATGAAGATAATGGCATATGTCCGAACAGGCTAATCTGGAATCATCTGGATAGAAGGTGGGATATCTTCTTGCTCACAACACTTATGAAATTTATTCAACTTCCTGGTTATTCTCCACTGATTAGTGGTTGCAAATAAAGCTTCTTAGATCGTGGTTCATCCTGGTTTCATAAGAATCATGAAGATATTGCCATATGTCCGAACAGGCTAATCTGGAATCATCTGGATAGAAAGTGGGATATCTTCTTACTCACAACTCCTATGAGATTTATTTAACTTCCTGGTTATTCTCCTCTGAATAGTGGTTCCAAATAAAGCTTCTTAGATCGTGGTTCATCCTGGTTTGATAAGAATCATGAAGATAATGGCATATGTTCGAACAGGCTAATCTGGAATCATCTGGATAGAAGGTGGGATATCTTCTTGCTCACAACACTTATGAGATTTATTCAACTTCCTGGTTATTCTCCACTGATTAGTGGTTACAAATAAATCTTCTTAGATTGTGGTTCATCCTGGTTTGATAAGAATCATGAGGATATTGCCATATGTCCGAACAGGCTAATCTGGAATCACCTGGATAGAAAGTGGGATATCTTCTTACTCACAACTCCTATGAGATTTATTCAACTTACTGGTTATTCTCCACTGCTTAGTGGTTCCCAATGAAGCTTCTTACATATTGGTTCATCCTGGTTTGATAAGAATCATGAAGATAATGGAATATGTCCGAATAGGCTAATCTGGAATCATCTGGATAGAAGGTGGGATATCTTCTTGCTCACAACACTTATGAGATTTATTCAACTTCCTGGTTATTCTCCACTGATTAGTGGTTCCAAATAAAGCTTCTTAGATCGTGTTTCATCCTGGTTTGATAAGAATTATGAAGATATTGCCATATGTCCGAACAGACTATATTGGAATCATCTGGATAGAAAGTGGGATATCTTCTTACTCACAATTCTTATGAGATTTATTCAACTTCCTGGATATTCTTCACTGATTAGTGGTTCCAAATAAAGCTTATTAGATTGTAGTTCATCCTGGTTTAATAAGAATCTTGAAGATAATGGCATATGTCCGAACAGGCTAATCTTGAATCATCTGGATAGAAAGTAGGATATCTTCTTACTCACAACTCCTATGAGATTTATTCAACTTCCCTGATATTCTCCACTGATTAGTGGTTCATCCTTAAAGCTTCTTAGATCGTGGTTCATCCTGGTTTGATAAGAATCATGAAGATAATGGCATATGTCCAAACAGGCTAATCTGGAAATCATCTGGATAGAAGGTGGGATATCTTCTTGCTCACAACACTTATGAGATTTATTCAACTTCCTGGTTATTCTCCACTGATTAGTGGTTCCAAATAAATCTTCGTAGATCGTGGTTCATCCTTGTTTTATAAGAATCATGAAGATATTGCCATATGTCCGAACATGCTAATCCGGAATCATATGGATAGAAAGTGGGATATTTTCTTACTCACAACTCCTATGAGATTTATTTAACTTCCTGGTTATTCTCCACTGAATAGTGGTTCCCAATAAAGCTTCTTAGATTGTGGTTCATCCTGGTTTGATAAGAATCATGAAGATAATGGCATATGTCCGAACAGGCTAATCTGGAGTCATCTGGATAGAAAGTGGGATATCTTCTTACTCACAACTCCTATGAGATTTATTCAACTTCCTGGTTATTCTCCACTGATTAGTGGTTCCCAATCAAGCTTCTTACATATTGGTTCATCCTGGTTTTGATAAGAATCATGAAGATAATGGAATATGTCCGAACAGGCTAATCTGGAATCATCTGGATAGAAGGTGGGATATCTTCTTGCTCACGACACTTATAAGATTTAGTCAAATTCCTGGTTATTCTCCACTGATTAGTGGTTCCAAATAAAGCTTTTTAGATCGTGGTTCATCCTGGTTTGATAAGTATCATGAAGATATTGCCATATGTCCGAACAGGCTAATCTGGAATCATCTGGATAGAAAGTGGGATATCTTCTTACTCACAACTCCTATGAGATTTATTAAACTTCCTGGTTATTCTCCACTGATTAGTGGTTCCAAATAAAGCTTCTTAGATCGTGGTTCATCCTGGTTTGATAAGAATCATGAAGATAATGGCATATGTCCGAACAGGCTAATCTGGAATCATCTGGATAGAAGGTGGGATATCTTCTTGCTCACAACACTTATAACATTTATTCAATTTCCTGGTTGTTCTCCACTGATTAGTGGTTGCAAATAAAGCTTCTTAGATCGTGGTTCATCCTGGTTTGATAAGAATCATGAAGATATTGCCATATGTCCGAACAGGCTAATCTGGAATCATCTGGATAGAGAGTGGGATATCTTCTTACTCACAACTCCTATGAGATTTATTTAACTTCCTGGTTATTCTCCTCTGAATAGTGGTTCCAAAAAAGCTTCTTAGATCGTGGTTCATCTTGGTTTGATAAGAATCATGAAGATAATGGCATATGTTCGAACATGCTAATCTGGAATCATCTAGATAGAAAGTGGGATATCTTCTTACTCACAACCCCTATAAGATTTAGTCAAATTCCTGGTTATTCTCCACTGATTAGTGGTTCCAAATAAAGCTTTTTAGATCGTGGTTCATCCTGGTTTGATAAGTATCATGAAGATATTGCCATATGTCCGAACAGGCTAATCTGGAATCATCTGGATAGAAAGTGGGATATCTTCTTACTCACAACTCCTATGAGATTTATTAAACTTCCTCGTTATTCTCCACTGATTAGTGGTTCCAAATAAAGCTTCTTAGAGCGTGGTTCATCCTGGTTTGATAAGAATCATGAAGCTATTGTCATATGTCCGAACAGGCTAATCTGGAATCATCTGGATAGAAAGTGGGATATCTTCTTACTCACAACTCCTATGATATTTATTTAACTTCCTGGTTTTTTTCCACTGAATAGTGGTTCCAAATAAAGCTTCTTAGATCGTGGTTCATCCTGGTTTGATAAGAATCATGAAGATAATGGCATATGTCCGAACAGGCTAATCTGGAATCATCTGGATAGAAAGTGGGATATCTTCTTAATCACAACTCCTATGAGATTTATTAAACTTCTTGGTTATTCTCCACTGATTAGTGGTTCATCTTTAAAGCTTCTTAGATCGTGGTTCATCCTGGTTTAATAGGAATCATGAAGATAATGGCATATGTCCGAACATGCTAATCTGGAATCATCTGGATAGAAGGTGGGATATCTTCTTACTCACAACTCCTATGATATTTATTCAACTTCCTGGTTATTCTCCTCTGATTAGTGGTTCCAAATAAAGCTTCTTAGATCGTGGTTCATCCTGGTTTGATAAGAATCATGAAGATAATGGCATATGTCTGAACAGGCTAATCTGGAATCATCTGGATAGAAGGTGGGATATCTTCTTGCTCATAACACTTATGAGATTTATTCAACTTCCTGGTTATTCTCCACTGATTAGTGGTTCCAAATAAAGCTTCTTAGATTGTGGTTCATCCTGGTTTGATAAGAATCATGAAGATATTGCCATATGTTCGAACAGGCTAATCTGGAATCATCTGGATAGGAATTGGGATATCTTCTTACTCACAACTCCTATGATATTTATTCAACTTCCTGGTTATTCTCCACTGATTAGTGGTTCCAAATCAAGCTTCTTAGATCGTGGTTCATCCTGGTTTGATAAAAATCATGAAGATAATGGCATATGTCCGAACAGGCTAATCTGGAATCATCTGGATAGAAGGTGGGATATCTTCTTGCTCACAACACTTATGAGATTTATTCAACTTCCTGGTTATTCTCCACTGATTAGTGGTTCCAAATAAAGCTTCTTAGATTGTGGTTCATCCTGGTTTGATAAGAATCATGAAGATATTGCCATATGTCCGAACAAGCTAATCTGGAATCATCTTGATAGAAAGTGGGATATTTTCTTAATCAAAACTCCTATGAGATTTATTAAACTTCTTGGTTATTCTCGACTGATTAGTGGTTCCAAATAAAGCTTCTTAGATTGTGGTTCATCCTGGTTTGATAAGAATCATGAAGATATTGCCATATGTTCGAACATGCTAATCTGGAATCATCTGGATAGGAATTGGGATATCTTCTTACTCACAACTCCTATGATATTTATTACACTTCCTGGTTATTCTCCTCTGATTATTGGTTCCAAATAAAGCTTCTTAGATCGTGGTTCATCCTGGTTTGATAAGAATCATGAAGATAATGGCATATGTCCGAATAGGCTAATCTGGAATCATCTGGATAGAAGGTGGGATATCTTCTTGCTCACAACACTTATGAGATTTATTCAACTTCCTGGTTATTCTTATCTGATTAGTGGTTCCAAATAAAGCTTCTTAGATTGTGGTTCATCCTGGTTTGATAAGAATCATGAAGATATTGCCATATGTTCGAACAGGCTAATCTGGAATCATCTGGATAGGAATTGGGATATCTTCTTACTCACAACTCCTATGATATTTATTCAACTTCCTGGTTTTTCTCCACTGATTATTAGTCAAATAAAGCTTCTTAGATCGTGGTTCATCCTGGTTTGATAAGAATCATGAAGGTAATGGCATATGTCCGAACAGGCTAATCTGGAATCATCTGGATAGAAGGTGGGATATCTTCTTGCTCACAACACTTATGAGATTTATTCAACTTCCTGGTTATTCTCCACAGTGGTTCCCAATCAAGCTTCTTAGATCGTGGTTCATCCTGGTTTGATAAGAATCATGAAGATATTGCCATATGCCAGAACAGGCTAATCTGGAATCATCTTGATAGAAAGTGGGATATCTTCTTAATCACAACTCCTATGAGATTTATTCAAATTCCTGGTTATTCTCCACTGATTAGTGGTTCCAAATAAAGCTTCTTAGATCGTGGTTCATCCTGGTTTGATAAGAATCATGGAGATATTGCCATATGTTCGAACAGGCTAATCTGGAATCATCTGGTTAGGAATTGGGATATCTTCTTACTCACAACTCCTATGACATTTATTCAACTTTCTGGTTATTCTACACTGATTAGTGGTTCCAAATAAAGATTCTTAGATCGTGGTTCATCCTGGTTCGATTAGAATCATGAAGATAATGGCATATGTCCGAACAGGCTAATCTGGAATCATCTGGATAGAAGGTGGGATATCTTCTTGCTCACAACACTTACGAGATTTATTTAACTTCCTGGTTAGTCTCCACTGATTAGTGGTTCCAGATAAAGCTTCTTAGATCGTGGTTCATCCTGGTTTGATAAGAATCATGAAGATAATGGCATATGTCCGAACAGGCTAATCTGGAATCATCTGGATAGAAGGTGGGATATCTTCTTGCTCACAACACTTATGAGATTTATTCAACTTCCTAGTTATTCTCCACTGATTAGTGGTTCCAAATAAAGCTTCTTAGATCGTGGTTCTTCCTGGTTTGATAAGAACCATGAAGATAATGGGATATGTCCGAACAAGCTAATCTGGAATCATCTGGATAGAAGGTGGGATATCTTCTTGCTCACAACACTTATGAGATTTATTCAACTTCCTGGGTATTCTCCACTGATTAGTGGTTCCAAATAAAGCTTCTTAGATTGTGGTTCATCCTGGTTTGATAAGAATCATGAGGATATTGCCATATGTCCGAAAAGGCTAATCTGGAATCACCTGGATAGAAAGTGGGATATCTTGTTACTCACAAATCCTATGAGATTTATTCAACTTACTGGTTATTCTCCACTGATTAGTGGTTCCCAATCAAGCTTCTTACATATTGGTTCATCCTGGTTTGATAAGAATCATGAAGATAATGGCATATGTCCGAACAGGCTAATCTGGAATCATCTGGATAGAAGGTGGGATATCTTCTTGCTCACGACACTTATGAGATTTATTCAACTTCCTGGTTATTCTCCACTGATTAGTGGTTCCAAATAAAGCTTCTTAGATCGTGTTTCATCCTGGTTTGATAAGAATTATGAAGATATTGCCATATGTCCGAACAGACTATTCTGGAATCATCTGGATAGAAAGTGGGATATCTTCTTACTCACAATTCCTATGAGATTTATTCAACTTCCTGGATATTCTCCACTGATTAGTGGTTCCAAATAAAGGTTTTTAGATCGTGGTTCATCCTGGTTTGATAAGAATCATGAAGATAATGGCATATGTCCGAACAGGCTAATCTGGAATCATCTGGATAGAAAGTGGGATATCTTCTTACTTACAACTCCTATAAGATTTATTCAACTTCCTGGTTATTCTCCACTGATTATAGGTTCATCCTTAAAGCTTCTTATATCATGGTTCATCCTGGTTTGATAAGAATCATGAAGATAATGGCATATGTCCGAACAGGCTAATCAGGAATCATCTGGATAGAAGGTGGGATATCTTCTTGCTCACAACAATTATGATATTTATACAACTTCCTGGTTATTTTCCACTGATTAGTACTTCCAAATAAATCTTCGTAGATCGTGGTTCATCCTTGTTTGATAAGAATCATGAAGATATTGCCATATGTCCGAACATGCTAATCTGGAATCATCTGGATAGAAAGTAGGATATTTTCTTACTCACAACTCCTATGAGATTTATTTAATTTCCTGGTTATTCTCCACTGAATAGTGGTTCCAAATAAAGCTTCTTAGATCGTGGTTCATCCTGGTTTGATAAGAATCATGAAGATATTGCCATATGTCCGACCAGGCTAATCTGGAATCAACTGGAGAGAAAGTGGGATATCTTCTTACTCACAACTCCTATGAGATTTATTCAACTTCCTGGTTATTCTCCACTGATTAGTGGTCCCCAATCAAACTTCTTACATATTGGTTCATCCTGGTTTGATAAGAATCATGAAGATAATGGAATATGTCCGAACAGGCTAATCTGGAATCATCTGGATAGAAGGTGGGATATCTTCTTGCTCACGACACTTATAAGTTTTAGTCAAATTCCTTGTTATTCTCCACTGATTAGTGGTTCCAAATAAAGCTTCTTACATCGTGGTTCATCCTGGTTTGATAAGAATCATGAAGATATTGCCATATGTCCGAACAGACTAATCTGGAATCATCTGGATAGAAAGTGGGATATCTTCTTACTCACAACTCCTATGAGATTTATTCAACTTCCTGGTTATTCTCCACTGATTAGTGGTTCCAAATAAAGCTTTTTAGATCGTGGTTCATCCTGGTTTGATAAGAATCATGAAGATAATGGCATATGTCCGAACATGCTAATCTGGAATCATCTGGATAGAAGGTGGAATATCTTCTTGCTCACAACACTTATGAAATTTATTCAACTTCCTGGTTATTCTCCACTGATTAGTGGTTGCAAATAAACCTTCTTAGATCGTGGTTCATCCTGGTTTGATAAGAATCATGAGGATATTGCCATATGTCCGAACAAGCTAATCTGTAATCATCTGGATAGAAATTGGGATATCTTCTTACTCACAACTCCTATGAGATTTATTTAACTTCCTGGTTATTGTCCTCTGAATAGTGGTTCCAAATAAAGCTTCTTAGATTGTGGTTCATCCTGGTTTGATAAGAATCATGAAGATAATGGCATATGTTCGAACAGGCTAATCTGGAATCATCTGGATAGAAGGTGGGATATCTTCTTGCTCACAACACTTATGAGATTTATTCAACTTCCTGGTTATTCTCCACTGATTAGTGGTTCCAAATAAATCTTGTTAGATTGTGGTTCATCCTGGTTTGATAAGAATCATGAGGATATTGCCATATGTCCGAACAGGCTAATCTGGAATCACCTCGATATAAAGTGGGATATCTTCTTACTCACAATTCCTATGAGATTTATTCAACTTACTGGTTATTCTCCACTGATCAGTGGTTCCCAATCAAGCTTCTTACATATTGGTTCATCCTGGTTTGATAAGAATCATGAAGATAATGGCATATGTCCGAACAGGCTAATCTGGAATCATCTGGATAGAAGGTGGGATATCTTCTTGCTCACGACACTTATGAGATTTATTCAACTTCCTGGTTATCCTCCACTGATTAGTGGTTCCAAATAAAGCTTCTTAGATCGTGTTTCATCCTGGTTTGATAAGAATTATGAAGATATTGCCATATGTCCGAACAGACTATTCTGGAATCATCTGGATAGAAAGTGGGATATCTTCTTACTCACAATTCTTTTGAGATTTATTCAACTTCCTGGATATTCTCCACTGATTAGTGGTTCCAAATAAAGCTTTTTAGATTGTGGTTCATCCTGGTTTGATAAGAATCATGAAGATAATGGCATATGTCCGAACATGCTAATCTGGAATCATCTTGATAGAAAGTGGGATATCTTCTTACTCACAACTCCTATGAGATTTATTCAACTTCCTGGTTATTCTCCACTGATTAGTGGTTCATCCTTAAAGCTTCTTAGATCGTGGTTCATCCTGGTTTGATAAGAATCATGAAGATATTGCCATATGTCCGAATAGACTAATCTGGAATCATCTGGATAGAAAGTGGGATATCTTCTTACTCACAACTCCTATGAGATTTATTCAACTTCCTGGTTATTCTCCACTGATTAGTGGTTCCAAATAAAGCTTCTTAGATTGTGGTTCATCCTGGTTTGATAAGAATCATGAAGATAATGGCATATGTCCGAACAGGCTAATCTGGAATCATCTAAATAGAAGGTGGGATATCTTCTTGCTCACAACACTTACGAAATTTATTCAACTTCCTGGTTATTCTCCACTGATTAGTGGTTGCAAATAAAGCTTCTTAGATCGTGGTTCATCCTGGTTTGATAAGAATCATGAAGATATTGCCATATCTCCGAACAGGCTAATCTGGAATCATCTGGATAGAAAGTGGGATATCTTCTTACTCACAACTCCTATGAGATTAATTTAACTTCCTGGTTATTCTCCTCTGAATATTGGTTCCAAATAAAGCTTCTTAGATCGTGGTTCATCCTGGTTTGATAAGAATCATGAAGATAATGGCATATGTTCGAACAAGCTAATCTGGAATCATCTGGATAGAAGGTGGGATATCTTCTTGCTCACAACACTTATGAGATTTATTCAACTTCCTGGTTATTCTCCACTGATTAGTGGTTCCAAATAAATCTTCTTAGATTGTGGTTCATCCTGGTTTGATAAGAATCATGAAGATATTGCCATATGTCCGAACAGGCTAATCTGGAATCACCTGGATAGAAACTGGGATATCTTCTTACTCACAACTCCTATGAGATTTATTCAACTTACTGGTTATTCTCCACTGATTAGTGGTTCCCAATCAAGCTTCTTACATATTGGTTCATCCTGGTTTGATAAGAATCATGAAGATAATGGCATATGTCCGAACAGGCTAATCTGGAATCATCTGGATAGAAGGTGGGATATCTTCTTGCTCACGACACTTATGAGATTTATTCAAATTCCTGGTTATTCTCCACTGATTAGTGGTTCCAAATAAAGCTTCTTAGATCATGTTTCATCCTGGTTTGATAAGAATTATGAAGATATTGCCATATGTCCGAACAGACTATATTGGAATCATCTAGATAGAAATTGGGATATCTTCTTACTCACAATTCTTATGATATTTATTCAACTTCCTGGATATTCTTCACTGATTAGTGGTTCCAAATAAAGCTTATTAGATCGTGGTTCATCCTGGTTTAATAAGAATCATGAAGATAATGGCATATGTCCGAACAGGCTAATCTGGAATCATCTGGATAGAAAGTGGGATATCTTCTTACTCACAACTCCTAAGAGATTTATTCAACTTCCTGGTTATTCTACACTGATTAGTGGTTCCAAATAAAGCTTTTTAGATCGTGGTTCATCCTGGTTTGATAAGAATCATGAAGATAATGGCATATGTCCGAACAGGCTAATCTGGAATCATCTGGATAGAAGGTGGGAAATCTTCTTGCTCACAACAGTTATGAAATTTATTCAACTTCCTGGTTATTCTCCACTGATTAGTAGTTGCAAATAAACCTTCTTAGATCGTGGTTCATCCTGGTTTGATAAGAATCATGAAGATATTGCTATATGTCCGAACAAGCTAATCTGTAATCATCTGGATAGAAAGTGGGATATCTTCTTACTCACAACTCCTATGAGATTTATTTAACTTCCTGGTTATTGTCCTCTGAATAGTGGTTCCAAATAAAGCTTCTTAGATCGTGGTTCATCCTGGTTTGATAAGAATCATGAAGATAATGGCATATGTTCGAACAGGCTAATCTGGAATCATCTGGATAGAAGGTGGGATATCTTCTTGCTCACAACACTTATGAGATTTATTCAACTTCCTGGTTATTCTCCACTGATTAGTGGTTCCAAATAAATCTTCTTAGATTGTGGTTCATCCTGGTTTGATAAGAATCATGAGGATATTGCCATATGTCCGAACAGGCTAATCTGGAATCACCTGGATAGAAAGTGGGATATATTCTTACTCACAACTCCTATGAGATTTATTCAACTTACTGGTTATTCTCCACTGATCAGTGGTTCCCAATCAAGCTTTTTACATATTGGTTTATCCTGGTTTGATAAGAATCATGAAGATAATGGCATATGTCTGAACAGGCTAATCTGGAATCATCTGGATAGAAGGTGGGATATCTTCTTGCTCACGACACTTATGAGATTTATTCAACTTCCTGGTTATTCTCCACTGATTAGTGGTTCCAAATAAAGCTTCTTAGATCGTGTTTCATCCTGGTTTGATAAGAATTATGAAGATATTGCCATATGTCCGCACAGACTATTCTGGAATCATCTATATAGAAGGTGGGATATCTTCTTGCTCACAACACTTATGAAATTTATTCAACTTCCTGGTTATTCTCCACTGATTAGTGGTTGCAAATAAAGCTTCTTAGATCGTGGTTAATCCTGGTTTGATAAGAATCATGAAGATATTGCCATATGTTCGAACAGGCTAATCTGGAATCATCTGGATAGAAAGTGGGATATCTTCTTACTCACAACTCCTATGAGATTTATTTAACTTCCTGGTTATTCTCCTCTGAATAGTGGTTCCAAATAAAGCTTCTTAGATCGTGGTTCATCCTGGTTTGATAAGAATCATGAAGATAATGGCATATGTTCGAACAGGCTAATCTGGAATCATCTGGATAGAAAGTGGGATATCTTCTTACTTACAACTCCTATAAGATTTATTCAACTTCCTGGTTATTCTCCACTGATTATAGGTTCATCCTTAAAGCTTCTTATATCATGGTTCATCCTGGTTTGATAAGAATCATGAAGATAATGGCATATGTCCGAACAGGCTAATCAGGAATCATCTGGATAGAAGGTGGGATATCTTCTTGCTCACAACAATTATGATATTTATACAACTTCCTGGTTATTTTCCACTGATTAGTACTTCCAAATAAATCTTCGTAGATCGTGGTTCATCCTTGTTTGATAAGAATCATGAAGATATTGCCATATGTCCGAACATGCTAATCTGGAATCATCTGGATAGAAAGTAGGATATTTTCTTACTCACAACTCCTATGAGATTTATTTAATTTCCTGGTTATTCTCCACTGAATAGTGGTTCCAAATAAAGCTTCTTAGATCGTGGTTCATCCTGGTTTGATAAGAATCATGAAGATATTGCCATATGTCCGACCAGGCTAATCTGGAATAAACTGGAGAGAAAGTGGGATATCTTCTTACTCACAACTCCTATGAGATTTATTCAACTTCCTGGTTATTCTCCACTGATTAGTGGTCCCCAATCAAACTTCTTACATATTGGTTCATCCTGGTTTTGATAAGAATCATGAAGATAATGGAATATGTCCGAACAGGCTAATCTGGAATCATCTGGATAGAAGGTGGGATATCTTCTTGCTCACGACACTTATAAGTTTTAGTCAAATTCCTTGTTATTCTCCACTGATTAGTGGTTCCAAATAAAGCTTCTTACATCGTGGTTCATCCTGGTTTGATAAGAATCATGAAGATATTGCCATATGTCCGAACAGACTAATCTGGAATCATCTGGATAGAAAGTGGGATATCTTCTTACTCACAACTCCTATGAGATTTATTCAACTTCCTGGTTATTCTCCACTGATTAGTGGTTCCAAATAAAGCTTTTTAGATCGTGGTTCATCCTGGTTTGATAAGAATCATGAAGATAATGGCATATGTCCGAACATGCTAATCTGGAATCATCTGGATAGAAGGTGGAATATCTTCTTGCTCACAACACTTATGAAATTTATTCAACTTCCTGGTTATTCTCCACTGATTAGTGGTTGCAAATAAACCTTCTTAGATCGTGGTTCATCCTGGTTTGATAAGAATCATGAGGATATTGCCATATGTCCGAACAAGCTAATCTGTAATCATCTGGATAGAAATTGGGATATCTTCTTACTCACAACTCCTATGAGATTTATTTAACTTCCTGGTTATTGTCCTCTGAATAGTGGTTCCAAATAAAGCTTCTTAGATTGTGGTTCATCCTGGTTTGATAAGAATCATGAAGATAATGGCATATGTTCGAACAGGCTAATCTGGAATCATCTGGATAGAAGGTGGGATATCTTCTTGCTCACAACACTTATGAGATTTATTCAACTTCCTGGTTATTCTCCACTGATTAGTGGTTCCAAATAAATCTTGTTAGATTGTGGTTCATCCTGGTTTGATAAGAATCATGAGGATATTGCCATATGTCCGAACAGGCTAATCTGGAATCACCTCGATATAAAGTGGGATATCTTCTTACTCACAATTCCTATGAGATTTATTCAACTTACTGGTTATTCTCCACTGATCAGTGGTTCCCAATCAAGCTTCTTACATATTGGTTCATCCTGGTTTGATAAGAATCATGAAGATAATGGCATATGTCCGAACAGGCTAATCTGGAATCATCTGGATAGAAGGTGGGATATCTTCTTGCTCACGACACTTATGAGATTTATTCAACTTCCTGGTTATTCTCCACTGATTAGTGGTTCCAAATAAAGCTTCTTAGATCGTGTTTCATCCTGGTTTGATAAGAATTATGAAGATATTGCCATATGTCCGAACAGACTATTCTGGAATCATCTGGATAGAAAGTGGGATATCTTCTTACTCACAATTCTTTTGAGATTTATTCAACTTCCTGGATATTCTCCACTGATTAGTGGTTCCAAATAAAGCTTTTTAGATTGTGGTTCATCCTGGTTTGATAAGAATCATGAAGATAATGGCATATGTCCGAACAGGCTAATCTGGAATCATCTTGATAGAAAGTGGGATATCTTCTTACTCACAACTCCTATGAGATTTATTCAACTTCCTGGTTATTCTCCACTGATTAGTGGTTCATCCTTAAAGCTTCTTAGATCGTGGTTCATCCTGGTTTGATAAGAATCATGAAGATATTGCCATATGTCCGAATAGACTAATCTGGAATCATCTGGATAGAAAGTGGGATATCTTCTTACTCACAACTCCTATGAGATTTATTCAACTTCCTGGTTATTCTCCACTGATTAGTGGTTCCAAATAAAGCTTCTTAGATTGTGGTTCATCCTGGTTTGATAAGAATCATGAAGATAATGGCATATGTCCGAACAGGCTAATCTGGAATCATCTAAATAGAAGGTGGGATATCTTCTTGCTCACAACACTTACGAAATTTATTCAACTTCCTGGTTATTCTCCACTGATTAGTGGTTGCAAATAAAGCTTCTTAGATCGTGGTTCATCCTGGTTTGATAAGAATCATGAAGATATTGCCATATCTCCGAACAGGCTAATCTGGAATCATCTGGATAGAAAGTGGGATATCTTCTTACTCACAACTCCTATGAGATTAATTTAACTTCCTGGTTATTCTCCTCTGAATATTGGTTCCAAATAAAGCTTCTTAGATCGTGGTTCATCCTGGTTTGATAAGAATCATGAAGATAATGGCATATGTTCGAACAAGCTAATCTGGAATCATGTGGATAGAAGGTGGGATATCTTCTTGCTCACAACACTTATGAGATTTATTCAACTTCCTGGTTATTCTCCACTGATTAGTGGTTCCAAATAAATCTTCTTAGATTGTGGTTCATCCTGGTTTGATAAGAATCATGAAGATATTGCCATATGTCCGAACAGGCTAATCTGGAATCACCTGGATAGAAACTGGGATATCTTCTTACTCACAACTCCTATGAGATTTATTCAACTTACTGGTTATTCTCCACTGATTAGTGGTTCCCAATCAAGCTTCTTACATATTGGTTCATCCTGGTTTGATAAGAATCATGAAGATAATGGCATATGTCCGAACAGGCTAATCTGGAATCATCTGAATAGAAGGTGGGATATCTTCTTGCTCACGACACTTATGAGATTTATTCAAATTCCTGGTTATTCTCCACTGATTAGTGGTTCCAAATAAAGCTTCTTAGATCATGTTTCATCCTGGTTTGATAAGAATTATGAAGATATTGCCATATGTCCGAACAGACTATATTGGAATCATCTGGATAGAAAGTGCGATATCTTCTTACTCACAATTCTTATGAGATTTATTCAACTTCCTGGATATTCTTCACTGATTCGTGGTTCCAAATAAAGCTTATTAGATCGTGGTTCATCCTGGTTTAATAAGAATCATGAAGATAATGGCATATGTCCGAACAGGCTAATCTGGAATCATCTGGATAGAAAGTGGGATATCTTCTTACTCACAACTCCTATGAGATTTATTCAACTTCCTTGTTATTCTCCACTGATTAGTGGTTCATCCTTAAAGCTTCTTAGATCGTGGTTCATCCTGGTTTGATAAGAATCATGAAGATAATGGCATATGTCCGAACAGGCTAATCTGGAATCATCTGGATAGGAGGTGGGATATCTTCTTGCTAACAAAACTTATCAGATTTATTCAACTTTCTGGTTATTCTGAAGATATTGCCATATGTCCGAAAAGGCTAATCTGGAATCATCTGGATAGAAAGTGGGATATCTTCTTACTCACAACTCCTATGAGATTTATTTAACTTCCTGGTTATTCTCCTCTGAATAGTGGTTCCAAAAAAGCTTCTTAGATAGTGGTTCATCCTGGTTTGATAAGAATCATGAAGATAATGGCATATGTTCGAACAGGCTAATCTGGAATCATCTGGATAGAAAGTGGGATATCTTCTTACTCACAACTCCTATGAGATTTATTCAACTTCCTGGTTATTCTCCACTGATTAGTGGTTCCAAATAAAGCTTCTTAGATCGTGTTTCATCCTGGGTTGATAAGAATCATGAAGATAATGGTATATGTCCGAACAGGCTAATCTGGAATCATCTGGATAGAAGGTGGGATATCTTCTTGCTCACAACACTGATGAGATTTATTTAACTTGCTGGTTATTCTCCACGGATAAGTGGTTCCAAATAAAGCTTCTTAGATCGTGGTTCATCCTGGTTTGATAATAATCATGAAGATATTGCCATATGTCTGAACAGGCTAATCTAGAATCATCTGGATAGAAAGTGGGATATCTTCTTACTCACAACTCCTGTGAGATTTATTCAACTTCCTGGTTATGCTCCACTGATTAGTTGTTCCAAATAAAGCTTCTTATATCGTGGTTCATCCAGGTTTGATAAGAATCATGAAGATAATGGCATATGTCCGAACAAGCTAATCTGGAATCATCTGGATAGAAGGTGGGATATCTTCTTGCTCAGAACACTTATGAGATTTATTCAACTTCCTGGTTATTCTCCACTGATTAGTGGTTCCAAATAAAGCTTCTTAGATCGTGGTTCATCCTGGTTTGATAAGAATCATGAAGCTATTGCCATATGTCCGAACAGGCTAATCTGGAATCATCTGGATAGAAAGTGGGATATCTTCTTACTCACAACTCCTATGATATTTATTATACTTCCTGGTTTTTTTTCCACTGAATAGTGGTTCCAAATAAAGATTCTTAGATCGTGGTTCATCCTGGTTTGATAAGAATCATGAAGATAATGGCATATGTCACAACAGGCTAATCTGGAATCATCTGGATAGAAAGTGGGATATCTTCTTAATCACAACTCCTATGAGATTTATTCAACTTCCTGGTTATTCTCCACTGATTAGTGGTTCATCTTTAAAGCTTCTTAGATCGTGGTTCATCCTGGTTTGATAGGAATCATGAAGATAATGGCATATGTCCGAACATGCTAATCTGGAATCATCTGGATAGAAGGTGGGATATCTTCTTACTCACAACTCCTATGAGATTTATTCAACTTCCGGTTTATTTTCCACTGATTAGTTGTTCCAAATCAAGCTTCTTACATATTTCTTCATCTTGGTTTGATAAGAATCATGAAGATATTGCCATATGTCCGAACATGCTAATCTGGAATCATCAGGATAGAATGTGGGATATCTTCTTACTCACAACTCCAGTGAGATTTATTCGACTTCCTGGTTATTCTCCACTGATTATTGGTTCCAAATAAAGCTTCTTAGATCGTGGTTCATCCTGGTTTGATAAGAATCATGAAGATAATGGCATATGTCCGAACAGGCTAATCTGGAATCATCTGGATAGAAGGTGGGATATCTTCTTGCTCACGACACTTATAAGATTTAGTCAAATTCCTGGTTATTCTCCACTGATTAGTGGTTCCAAATAAAGCTTCTTAGATCGTGGTTCATCCTGGTTTGATAAGTATCATGAAGATATTGCCATATGTCCGAACAGGCTAATCTGGAATCATCTGGATAGAAAGTGGGATATCTTCTTACTCACAACTCCTATGAGATTTATTCAACTTCCTGGTTATTCTCCAATGATTAGTGGTTCCAAATAAAGCTTCTTAGATCGTGGTTCATCCTGGTTTGATAAGAATCATGAAGATAATGGCATATGTCCGAACAGGCTAATCTGGAATCATCTGGATAGAAGGTGGGATATCTTCTTGCTCACAACACTTATGAAATTTATTCAATTTCCTGGTTATTCTCCAACCATTAGTGATTGCAAATAAAGCTTCTTAGATCGTGGTTCATCCTGGTTTGATAAGAATCATGAAGATATTGCCATATGTCCGAACAGGCTAATCTGGAATCATGTGGATAGAAAGTGGGATATCTTCTTACTCACAACTCCTATGAGATTTATTTAACTTCCTGGTTATTCTCCTCTGAATAGTGGTTCCAAATAAAGCTTCTTAGATCGTGGTTCATCCTGGTTTGATAAGAATCATGAAGATAATGGAATATGTTCGAACAGGCTAATCTGGAATCATCTGGATAGAAAGTAGGATATCTTCTTACTCACAACTCCTATGAGATTTATTCAACTTCCTGGTTATTCTCCACTGATTAGTGGTTCCAAATAAAGCTTCTTAGATCGTGGTTCATCCTGGTTTGATAAGAATCATGAAGATAATGGTATATGTCCGAACATGCTAATCTGGAATCATCTGGATAGAAGGTGGGATATCTTCTTGCTCACAGCACTGATGAGATTTATTTAACTTCCTGGTTATTCTCCACGGATTAGTGGTTCCAAATAAAGCTTCTTAGATCGTGGTTCATCCTGGTTTGATAATAATCATGAAGATATTGCCATATGTCTGAACAGGCTAATCTGGAATCATCTGGATAGAAAGTGGGATATCTTCTTACTCAGAACTCCTGTGAGATTTATTCAACTTCCTTGTTATGCTCCACTGATTAGTGGTTCCAAATAAAGCTTCTTATATCGTGGTTCATCCTGGTTTGATAAGAATCATAAAGATATTGGCATATGTCCGAACAGGCTAATCTGGAATCATCTGGATAGAAGGTGGGATATCTTCTTGATCAGAACACTTATGAGATTTATTCAACTTCCTGGTTATTCTCCACTGATTAGTGGTTCCAAATAAAGCTTCTTAGATCGTGGTTCATCCTGGTTTGATAAGAATCATGAAGCTATTGTCATATGTCCGAACATGCTAATCTGGAATCATCTGGATAGAAAGTGGGATATCTTCTAACTCACAACTCCAGTGAGATTTATTCAACTTCCTGGTTATTCTCCACTGATTATTGGTTCCAAATAAAGCTTCTTAGATCGTGGTTCATCCTGGTTTGATAAGAATCATGAAGATAATGGCATATGTCCGAACAGGCTAATCTGGAATCATCTGGATAGAAGGTGGGATATCTTCTTGCTCACAACACTTATGAGATTTATTCAACTTCCTGGTTATTCTCCACCGATTATTGATTCCAAATAAAGCTTCTTAGATCGTGGTTCATCCTGGTTTGATAAGAATCATGAAGATAATGGCTTATGTCCGAACAGGCTAATCTGGAATCATCTGGATAGAAGGTGAGATATCTTCTTGCTCACAACACTTATGAGACTTATTCAAATTCCTGGTTATTCTCCACTAATTAGTGGTACCAAATAAATCTTCTTAGATCGTTGTTCATCCTGGTTTGATAAGAATCATGAAGATATTGCCATATGTCCGAAGAGGCTAATCTTGAATCATCTGGATAGAAAAGTGGGATATCTTCTTACTCACAACTCCTATGATATTTATTCAACTTCCTGGTTATTCTCCACTGATTAGTGGTTCCAAATAAAGCTTCTTAAATTGTGGTTCATCCTGGTTTGATAAGAATCATGAAGATATTGCCATATGTCCGAAGAGGCTAATCTGGAATCATCTGGATAGAAAGTGGGATATCTTCTTACTCACAACTCCTATAAGATTTATTTAACTTTCTGGTTATTCTCCACTGTATAGTGGTTCCAAATAAAGCTTCTTAGATCGTGGTTCATCCTGGTTTGATAAGAATCATGAAGATATTGCCATATGTTCGAACAAGCTAATTTGGAATCATTTGGATAAAAAGTGGGATATCTTCTTAGTCACAACTCCAATGAGATTTATTCAACTTCCTGGTTATTCTCCACTGATTAGTGGTTCCAAATAAAGCTTCTTAGATCGTGGTTCATCCTGGTTTGATAGGAATCATGAAGATATTGCCATATGTACGAACAGGCTAATCTGGAATCATCTGGATAGAAAGTGGGATATCTTCTTACTCACAACTCATATAAGATTTATTTAACTTCCTGGTTATTCTCCACTGAATAGTGGTTCCAAATAAAGCTTCTTAGATCGTGGTTCATCCTGGTTTGATAAGAATCATGAAGATATTGCCATATGTTCGAACAAGCTAATTTGGAATCATGTGGATTGAAAGTGGGATATCTTCTTAGTCACAACTCCAATGAGATTTATTCAACTTCCTGGTTATTCTCCACTGATTAGTGGTTCCAAATAAAGCTTCTTAGATCGTGGTTCATCCTGTTTTGATAAGAATCATGAAGATAATGGCATATGTCCGAACAGGCTAATGTGGAATCATCTGGATAGAAGGTGGGATATCGCTCTTGCTCACAACACTTATGAGATTTATTCAACTTTCTGGTTATTCTCCCTGATTAGTGGTTCCAAATAAAGCTTCTTAGATCGTGGTTCATCCTGGTTTGATAAGAATCATGAAGATATTGCCATATGTTCGAACAAGCTAATTTGGAATCATCTGGATAGAAAGTGGGATATCTTCTTAGTCACAACTCCAATGAGATTTATTCAACTTCCTGGTTATTCTCCACTGATTACTGGTTCCAAATAAAGCTTCTCAGATCGTGGTTCATCCTGGTTTGATAAGAATCATGAAGATAATGGCTTATGTCCGAACAGGCTAATCTGGAATCATCTGGATAGAAGGTGGGATATCTTCTTGCTCACAACACTTATGAGACTTATTCAACTTCCTGGTTATTCTCCACTGATTAGTGGTTCCAAATAAAGCTTCTTAAATCGTGGTTCATCCTGGTTTGATAAGAATCATGAAGATATTGCCATATGTCCGAAGAGGCTAATCTGGAATCATCTGGATAGAAAGTGGGATATCTTCTTACTCACAACTCCTATAAGATTTATTTAACTTCCTGGTTATTCTCCACTGAATAGTGGTTCCAAATAAAGCTTCTTAGATCGTGGTTCATCCTGGTTTGATAAGAATCATGAAGATATTGCCATATGTTCGAACAAGCTAATTTGGAATCATCTGGATAGAAAGTGGGATATCTTCTTAGTCACAACTCCAATGAGATTTATTCAACTTCCTGGTTATTCTCCACTGATTAGTGGTTCCAAATAAAGCTTCTTAGATCGTGGTTCATCCTGGTTTGATAAGAATCATGAAGATAATGGCTTATGTCCGAACAGGCTAATCTGGAATCATCTGGATAGAAAGTAAGATATCTTCTTGCTCACAACTCCTATGAGATTTATTCAACTTCCTGGTTATTCTTCACTGATTAGTGGTTCCAAATAAAGCTTCTTAGATCGTGGTTCATCCTGGTTTGATAAGAATCTTGAAGATATTGCCATATGTCCGAACAGGCTAATCTGGAATCATCTGGATAGAAAGTGGGATATCTTCTTACTCAGAACTCCTATGAGATTTATACAACTTCCCGGTTATTCTCCACTGATTAGTGGTTCCAAATAAAGCTTCTCAGATCGTGGTTCATCCTGGTTTGATAAGAATCATGAAGATAATGGCTTATGTCCGAACAGGCTAATCTGGAATCATCTGGATAGAAGGTGGGATATCTTCTTGCTCACAACACTTATGAGAATTATTCAACTTCCTGGTTATTCTCCACTGATTAGTGGTTCAAAATAAAGCTACTTAGATCGTGGTTTATCCTGTTTTGATAAGAATCATGAAGATAATAGCATATGTCCGAACAGGCTAATGTGGAATCATCTGGATAGAAGGTGGGATATCTTCTTGCTCACAACACTTATGAGATTTATTCGACTTTCTGGTTATTCTCCACTGATTAGTGGTTCCAAATAAAGCTTCTTAGATCGTGGTTCATCCTTGTTTGATAAGAATCTTGAAGATATTGCCATATGTCCGAACAGGCTAATCTGGAATCATCTGGATAGAAAGTGGGATATCTTCTTGCTCACAACTCCTATGAGATTTATTCAACTTCCGGGTTATTCTCCACTGATTAGTGGTTCCAAATAAAGCTTCTTAGATCATGGTTCATCCTGCTTTGATAAGAATCTTGAAGATATTGCCATATGTCCGAACAGGCTAATCTGGAATCATCTGGATAGAAAGTGGGATATCTTCTTACTCAGAACTCATATGAGATTTATTCAACTTCCTGGTTATTCTCCACTGATTAGTGGTTCCAAATAAAGCTTCTTAGATCGTGGTTCATCCTGGTTTGATAAGAATCATGAAGATAATGGCTTATGTCCGAACATGCTAATTTGGAATCATCTGGATAGAAGGTGGGATATCTTCTTGCTCACAACCCTTATGAGACTTATTCAACTTCCTGGTTATTCTCCACTGATTAGTGGTTCCAAATAAGGCTTCTTAGATCTTGGTTCATCCTGGTTTGATAAGAATCATGAAGATATTACCATATGTCCGAACAGGCTAATCTGGAATCATCTGGATAGAAAGTGGGATATCTTCTTACTCACAACTCCTATAAGATTTATTTAACTTCCTGGTTATTCTCCACTGAATAGTGGTTCCAAATAAAGCTTCTTAGATCGTGGTTTATCCTGGTTTGATAAGAATCATGAAGATATTGACATATGTTCGAACAAGCTAATTTGGAATCATCTGGATAGAAAGTGGGATATCTTCTTAGTCACAACTCCAATGAGATTTATTCAACTTCCTGGTTATTCTCCACTGATTAGTGGTTCCAAATAAAGCTTCTTAGATCGTGGTTCATCCTGTTTTGATAAGAATCATGAAGATAATGGCATATGTCCGAACAGGCTAATGTGGAATCATCTGGATAGAAGGTGGGATATCTTTTTGCTCACAACACTTATGAGATTTATTCAACTTTCTGGTTATTCTCCACTGATTAGTGGTTCCAAATAAAGCTTCTTAGATCGTGGTTCATCCTGGTTTGATAAGAATCTTGAAGATATTGTCATATGTCCGAACGGGCTAATCTGGAATCATCTGGATAGAAAGTGGGATATCTTCTTTCTCACAACTCCTATGAGATTTATTCAACTTCCTGGTTATTCTCCACTGATTAAGGGTTCCAAATGAAGCTTCTTAGATCGTGGTTCATCCTGGTTTGATAAGAATCTTGAAGATATTGCCATATGTCCGAACATGCTAATCTGGAATCATCTGGATATAAAGTGCTTACTCACAACTCCTATGAGATTTATCAACTTCCTGGTTATTCTCCACTGATAAGTGGTTCCAAGTAAAGCTTCTTAGATCGTGGTTCATCCTGGTTTGATAAGAATCATGAAGATAATGGCTTATGTTCGAACAGGCTAATCTGGAATCATCTGGATAGAAAGTGGGATATCTTCTTGCTCACAACACTTATGAGACTTATTCAACTTCCTGGTTATTCTCCACTGTTAGTGGTTCCAAATAAAGCTTCTTAGATCTTGGTTCATCCTGGTTTGATAAGAATCATGAAGATAATGCTATATGTCAAAACAGGTTAATCTGGAATCATCTGGATAGAAAGTGGGATATTTTCTTACTCACAACTCCTATGAGATTTATTCAACTTCCTGTTTATTTTCCACTGATTATTTGTTCCAAATCAAGCTTCTTACATATTGCTTCATCTTGGTTTGATAAGAATCATGAAGATATTGTTATATGTCCGAACATGCTAATCTGGAATCATCTGGATAAAAAGTGGGATATCTTCTTACTCGCAACTCCAATGAGATTTATTCAACTTATGAGACTTATTCAACTTCCTGGTTATTCTACACTGATTAGTGGTTCCACATAAAGCTTCTTAGATCGTGGTTCATCCTGGTTTGATAAGAATCATGAAGATATTGCCATATGTCCGTACATGCTAATCTGGAATCATCTGGATAGAAAGTGGGATATCTTCTTCCTCACAACTCCTATAAGATTTATTTAACTTCCTGGTTATTCTCCACTGAATAGTGGTTTCCAAATAAAGCTTCTTAGATCGTGGTTCATCGTGGTTTGATAAGAATCATGAAGATATTGCCATATGTTCGAACAAGCAAATTTGGAATCATCTGGATAGAAAGTAGGATATCTTCTTAGTCACAACTCCAATGAGATTTATTCAACTTCCTGGTTATTCTCCACTGATTAGTGGTTCCAAATAAAGTTTCTTAGATCGTGGTTCATCCTGTTTTGATAAGAATCATGAAGATAATGGCATATGTCCGAACAGGCTAATGTGGAATCATCTGGATTGAAGGTGGGATATCTTCTTTCTCACAACACTTATGAGATTTATTCAACTTTCTGGTTATTCTCCACTGATTAGTGGTTCCAAATAAAGCTTCTTAGATCGTGGTTCATCCTTGTTTGATAAGAATCTTGAAGATATTGCCATATGTCCGAACAGGCTAATCTGGAGTCATCTGGATAGAAAGTGGGATATCTTCTTGCTCACAACTCCTATGAGATTTATTCAACTTACTGGTTATTCTCCACTGATTAGTGGTTCCAATTAAAGCTTCTTAGATCATGGTTCATCCTGCTTTGATAAGAATCTTGAAGATATTGCCATATGTCTGAACAGGCTAATCTGGAATCATCTGGATAGAAAGTGGGATATCTTCTTACTCAGAACTCATATGAGATTTATTCAACTTCCTGGTTATTCTCCACTGATTAGTGGTTCCAAATAAAGCTTCTTAGATCGTGGTTCATCCTGGTTTGATAAGAATCATGAAGATAATGGCTTATGTCCGAACATGCTAATCTGGAATCATCTGGATAGAAGGTGGGATATCTTCTTGCTCACAACCCTTATGAGACTTATTCAACTTCCGGGTTATTCTCCACTGATTAGTGGTTCCAAATAAGGCTTCTTAGATCTTGGTTCATCCTGGTTTGATAAGAATCATGAAGATATTACCATATGTCCAAACAGGCTAATCTGGAATCATCTGGATAGAAAGTTGGATATCTTCTTACTCACAACTCCTATAAGATTTATTTAACTTCCTGGTTATTCTCCACTGTTAGTGGTTCCAAATAAAGCTTCTTAGATCTTGGTTCATCCTGGTTTGATAAGAATGATGAAGATAATGGCATATGTCAAAACAGGCTAATCTGGAATCATCTGGATAGAAAGTGGGATATCTTCTTACTCACAACTCCTATGAGATTTATTCAACTTCCTGTTTATTTTCCACTGATTGTTTGTTCCAAATCAAGCTTCTTACATATTGCTTCATCTTGGTTTAATAAGAATCATGAAGATATTGTTATATGTCTGAACATGCTAATCTGGAATCATCTGGATAGAAAGTGGGATATCTTCTTACTCGCAACTCCAAGGAGATTTATTCAACTTCCTGCTTATTCTCCACTGATTAGTGGTTCGAAATAAAGCTTCTTAGATCGTGGTTCATCCTGGTTTAATAAGAATCATGAAGATAATGGCATATGTCCGTACATACTAATCTGGAATCATCTGGATAGAAGGTGGGATATCTTCTTGCTATCAACACTTATGAGATTTATTCAACTTCCTGGTTATTTTCCACTGATTAGTGGTTCCAAATAAAGCTTCTTAGATCATGGTTCATCCTGGTTAGATAAGAATCTTGAAGATATTGTCATATGTCCGAACAGGCTAATCTGGAATCATCTGGATAGAAAGTGTGATATCTTCTTACTCACAACTCCTATGAGATTTATTCAACTTCCTGTTTATTTTCCACTGATTAGTGGTTCCAAATCAAGCTTCTTACATATTGCTTCATCTTGGTTTGATAAGAATCAAGAAGATATTGCGATATGTCCGAACATGCTAATCTGGAATCATCTGGATAGAAAGTGGGATATCTTCTTAGTCACAACTCCAATGAGATTTATTCAACTTCCTGGTTATTCTCCACTGATTAGTGGTTCCAAATAAAGCTTCTTAGATCTTGGTTCATCCTGTTTTGATAAGAATAATGAAGATAATGGCATATGTCCGAATAGGCTAATCAGGAATCATCTGGATAGAAGGTGGGATATCTTCTTACTCACAAAACTTATGAGATTTATTCAACTTCCTGGTTATTCTCCACTGATTAATGGTTCCAAATAAAGCTTCTTAGATCGTGGTTCATCCTGGTTTAATAAGAATCTTGAAGATATTGCCATATGTCCGAACAGGCTAATCTGGAATCATCTGGATAGAAAGTGGGATATCTTCTTAATCACAACTCCTATGAGATTTATTCAACTTCCTGGTTATTCTCCACTGATTAGTGGTTCCAAATAAAGCTTCTTAGATCGTGGTTCATCCTGGTTTGATAAGAATCACAAAGATAATGGCTTATGTCCGAACATGCTAATCTGGAATCATCTGGATAGAAGGTGGGATATCTTCTTGCTCACAACACTTATGAGACTTATTCAACTTCCTGGTTATTCTCCACTGATTAGTGGTTCCAAATAAAGCTTCTTAGATCGTGGTTCATCCTGGTTTGATAAGAATCATGAAGATATTGCCATATGTCCGAACAGGCTAATCTGGAATCATCTAGATATAAAGTGGTATATCTTCTTACTCCCAACTCCTATAAGATTTATTTAACTTCCTGGTTATTCTCCACTGAATAATGATTCCAAATAAAGCTTCTTAGATCGTGGTTCATCCTGGTTTGATAAGACTCATGAAGATAATGGCATATGTTCGAACAAGCTAATCTGGAATCATCTGGATAGAAAGTGGGTTATCTTCTTACTCACAACTCCTATGAAATTTATTCAAATTCCTGGTTATTCTCCACTGATTAGTGGTTCAAAATAAAGCTTCTTAGATCGTGGTTCATCCTGGTTTGATAAGAATCATGAAGATAATGGCATATGTCCGAACAGGCTAATCTGGAATCATCTGGATAGAAGGTGGGATATCTTCTTGCTCACAACACTTATGAGACTTATTCAACTTCATGGTTATTCTCCACTGATTATTGGTTCCAAATAAAGCTTCTTAGATCGTGGTTCATCCTGGTTTGATAAGAATCATGAAGATATTGCCATATGTCCGAACATGCTAATATGGAATCATCTGGATAGAAAGTAGGATATCTTCTTACTCACAACTCCTATGAGATTTATTCAACTTCCTGGTTATTCTCCACTGATTAGTGGTTCCCAATCAATCTTCTTAGATGGTGGTTCATCCTGGTTTGATAAGAATCATGAAGATAATGGCATATGTCCGAACAGGCTAATCTGGAATCATCAGGATAGAAAGTGGGATATCTTCTTACTCACAACTCCTATGAGATTTATTCAACTTCCTGGTTATTCTCCACAGTGGTTCCCAATCAAGCTTCTTAGATCGTGGTTAATCCTGGTTTGATAAGAATCATGAAGATAATGGCATATGTCCGAACTGGCTAATCTGGAATCATCTGGATAGAAGGTGGGATATCCTCTTGCTCACGACACTTATGAGACTTACTCAACTTCCTGGTTATTCTCCACTGATTAGTGGTTCCCAATCAAGCTTCTTACATATTGGTTCATCCTGGTTTGATAAGAATCATGAAGATATTGCCATGTGTCCGAACAGGCTAATCTGTCGATTTTAGTCAAGTTTAAACGTAGGAAAACTAAGTTGACCTAGTTTTCCCCGAGGATCCCGGCTATCTGCTGGGCCACGCACGACGAAGTTAATACGAGTTTATTTTGGGTATAAATGCGTAAAATAAAGAGAGCAAAAGAAAGAATCTTATTTCCGAATTCGCGGAGAGCATTTGAACAACAGGTCGAGATCTAACCTAGTTGAGTCGCAGCTCGCTAAAAAGGAAATAAAAGCCTAAGTTCTAAGTTGCTCTAGAGTGGTTTCTTTTTTCTGATTTCGGATCCCCCTTCCTCTGCTCCTAGCCTTGCTTATATACTCCCATATGATGGTCTATTCTTGATGGGCTGAGTCTGCCGCGAGCTGGGCTTTTTCCATTTTCGTCGGCCTTCGTGTTTATCAGGAAAGTTGACATTTATCCTTTCGGAAATTTGACATTTATCCTTTCGGAAGTTTAACATTTATCTTGTTATGTGAAGATAATTGTAAACCGTCGTATCTATCTTTTAGAAAATCGTAAATGGTCCGTTTGATCGGGTTTGGCCCCTTTCGGGCCGTCTTCCGGACTTCTGTTGTTTTCTACGATTTCTTTGAAAGAATGCTCCTACTTGGATGTCGAGTCTTTCGGAAGATCTTCGATCCATTGCTGAGGCGAATGGTGTTTTAAGATAACCATCACCGTTTTATACGAAGTCTTTCTGTCCGTTGACGTCTTACGGGTTCTCCGAAATCTTGGAGCAGGAAAAGAAGTTTTGTTTGCGGGATCTCAGAAAGTCGCAAAACACGGATTTCTGGCAACCCGGGGGCCTAGAACTTACGCACGAAGACTAGCCGCCCGATGACCCGAGCCAGCACGGGGCTAGCCGCCCGGCGACCACGGCCGGCATGGGCGCTAGCCGCCGGCGGCTACGGCCAGCACGGGGGCTAGCCGCCCGGCGGCCACGGCCAGCACGGGGGCTAGCCGCCCGGCGACCACGGCCAGCACAGGCGCTAGCCGCTGGCGGCCACGTCCAGCACGGGGGCTAGCCGCCCGGCGGCCACGGCCAGCACGGGCGCTAGCCGCCAGCGGCTATGGCCAGCACGGGGGCTAGCCGCCCGGCGGCCACGGCCGCGACCGGAGTCGGCTGCTCGGTTCCTTCGGCTTGTGCGTGTTTTTGCGTTCTTTTTAGTTTTCCGTAGGTTTTTCCTCGTGTAGAAAACATTTCTAGCTGTTGATTTCGAGATGATTAATCTCGAACTTAATATTTTTCCAAGGTTTCTCGATTAACAATTAGTCTCTCGAGGTTGCTCTAACATCTTTCATGTTTTTCCGAGACTTTCGGACATCGATTTCGTCATGACCGATTTTGACCCCAACAGTTAGCCCCCCAGCTAGCTAGGAGCCGTAGGGTTTGTAGGTCCTAGCTTGCGGTATGGTTCGTGAGGAAAGTATGGAGACGAATTCGTCGAAGGTCGGGGTGAATAGTCAAATCCTTGCCTATAAAGACTTGTGAATTCTTTACCATTCTTATTTCACCCAAGAATCTTAAGTTAATCTCTCTCTTGCAAATTCTCTCTCTACCTTTAAGAAAAGAATGACTTCAAGATCAAAATCCTCGAGGAAGCAGTCTCACTCGTCTTCGGATAGTTTCCATGCCGAGGAGAAAGTTCCGAAACCCGAGGTTCCAGAGATTGACATGAGCGCGTATTGTGACGCCGTCTTCGGTTCTGATGCTCCCCTTCCCGTGATCCTGATTCCCCGGCGACCTCTGAGGGCGCGTAAGGAAACTGACTCGCCGAGCGAAGTATCCCCTGAATATCTCGGAACTCTTCGAGAGGTTTATGAGGTTCCGAAGGGAGTCATGTTTCGCATTCCTTGTGGGAATGAGAGTTCGGAGCATCCTCCGAAGGGTTACTTTACTTGCTACGAGGCGTTCCTGACGCAATGCCGACTGTGGTTCCCAATCCCTGGGGTCATTGTTCAGGCTCTCGACCGTTTCGGAATCGTAATCAGCCAGCTGAACGTGCCGGCTTTGGAAAGCTGGCTTGGCGTTGTGATTTTGAGTTACGAGTTAGGGATGGACCTTAGCCCTGCTGACTTCGAAGGGTTGTGGAACTCCAAGACGACGAGCATCAATGGAGTATACTCCATGAAGGCGAGGACCAATTTTTCGGTAATCCATGGAGGCACCTCGCACGCCAAGGATTACGTCGACCGTTTCTTTTTCGTGAGGATAGATGGAGAGTCTGTCGAGGAAGGCTTTCTCCACCTATTCCCGACGGACTGGTTGTACCAACGAGGTAAGATTGTCGCATCCCCTTTCTTAGAATCCGAAAAGCGAGTAATGAACGTGTGTGTTTTTTTTTTTTTTTTTTTTTTTTTTTTTTTTTTGTTCAGAGAACAGGTGTCTCGCGCATGTTCCTTCCGATCTTTCGACCAAGAGAGACATTTTTAGGACAATGCCTTGTTCCTGGAACTCCTTTACTCTTGACCGGATTCGAGGGGCGGTCGCGCTTCACCGATCGCGAGGCGGTACGCGGCCTTGTGTCAATGATGGATCCTACGTTTTTGCCCCTTCAAGGCGGAGGCGGAGATCTCGGAAGGATAAAGGGATTGCTTTCGAGGCCTCGTCGGGAAATGGTGAGCTGCCGAGATACGATCCTGACTTCACTACAGAGAATCAGGGTGTTCCTCCCCCGGGTGACTTCTTTGATTAACTCCCTCCGGCGTTTTCCCGTGACGAGTCTTTGGACAACAAGGAGAGGGACAAGGTGACTGCGGAGGGTGCTCGCTTGGTCAACGAGGTTTGTTTTCGAAACTTGAGTAAATCCCCTTTTCTTTTTATTTGACCTCGACTTTTTGCCGCCGAGCTGAACCGAAGGGCCGAAATTTTCTCTACCGAATTTGAAGCGTACAAAGAGGCTCAGGACTTTGTAGGCGATTTTCGCGAGTGTCGTGGTTTGGTCGGTACTCTACACAAGATGCATCGCGAGGGTTTCTCTCTTTCCGGCAAACTTGCCGCGATGGATGGCTTGATGAGAATATGCGCTAACGCTGAATCCTTTGTTCCTCCGATCGAAGGGAGAATTCGAGAGTTGTGGGATCCTATCCAAGTCTCAGAAGATACGGCGGATGTAGGTGCGGGTTTGAATGCAGGCGACGGGGGTGAAGAGGTCGACCAGCCCGACTCCTCGTTTGGAATATCTCTTACCGATTGTTATGCATTCGATTATAATTTGTGATAGGCCAAGTGTGGCTGTTTTTATGTATGTGTTGCGACCCTTAGGAGGTCGCGTGACTTTGTGTTTCTCGGGATTGGCCGTTGGTGGCTTTTGAATCCCTGCTATGAATGCTTTTATGAATTCTGCGTTTTGATTTATACTTTCGTCAAGTGTAGAGGGTTTGAATACGTGTAGTCACTTCGTATTCAATCTCTTTTTTTTGTCGCTTGATCCGTAGGTTACATTGTAGTGAACGTTAGGTTTGTAAGCGATAAGAGGCAAATTTTGGAATCTCGTATTCTGGATAGTTATGCCTATGAGATGTCTTAGATACCAGCAAGGCCGAGTTTAGGGCAAGACCTAGGTCTACTTTCGGACTGTGCGATGACAAATCGGTTTTCGTTTTGCCTGTTTGCGATTTCGACCTGACTCGTACCGTTTTAGAATCTGCGAAAAAGCTTATCGGCTTATATGATTCGTTTGGATACGAGTCGAGCTACTTCCTTTACGAAGAGCTAACCAAAATTTGGATTTTTTTGTATAGCGTGCTATGGTATCCTTGTCAGATGCAAGAGGACTTCGTTAGAAGCCAGACTACGAATTTGATTGAGTGAAACGTTTCTATGTTTTTCCGTCGGGGCCAATCGACGTAAATGAACTTTAGAGTCGCGGACAGACTGTTTGGTAGAGTTTTTTAGAGTCGCGGATGGACTGTTTGGAGGAAAATGGAGAATCAAGACTTTTCGGGAACTAGCGACGTCTCGCGTTCCTCAAAGATATGATTTTCGTTTTCCGTAATGTTTATGCTTTGAGTAAGCATTTGAATTAAAGACTTTATAATGTAGAGTACATGTGAAAAGTATTTTTGCGGGAGTACAAAGATGTTTGTCCCCATCTTCCCCCCCCTTTTTGGTGAGGGGGATAGCTGAACTCGTCGGGTTGCGGCGAGCTGCCTACGTACATCTTGCGAGGATCAAGCCATCTCGTAGTTCTGTTTCTATCGCGGTTGCTATTACTCCACGATTTCCGGCGCCTTGACTGTTTCAGCTAAGTCGGTGGTCGCGTTGGGAGTTAGGTCATCCGTTCTTTCGGCGATGAACTCGAGGATTTTCCCGCTATCCTGAGTTGTGGCCTGTTTGGACAAATCCGAGCTGTTCTTTGCTGAGTTCTCGGAGATACTCAGATGCTTCTTAGTTCGCTTCGGGTTAGCTACTGGGGCGTTCCGATTGCTGCGCAATTTATGTTCGGCCAGGAAGCAGAGTCGCGACTGTTTTTGGCTTCCTCAGATTACCGCTGTTCCAGTCGGTGTTGGAAACTTGACGCTGAGATGGTAAGTGGACGGGACTGCCTTCATGGCGTTTATCCAAGGAGTTCCCATTATGGCGTTATAGATAGCCGGGTTATCCACTACCGCGAATTCGACGATCTTCGTGACTTCTTTAGCCATGACCGGGAGTCTGATTTTTCCGAGGGTCATGGACGTGACGCCCGAGAATCCAGTCAACGGTCTTGGTTCTGGGATGACTTCTCCGAGGGGTATGTTCATCCTCTGCAGAGTGTCGCGGAACATGATGTTGACCGTGGTTCCTGTGTCGAAGAGGATGCGGCCGACTTCGAGATCCTGAATCACCAAGTCGATGACCAGAGGATCGTAGTGGGGTTTATCGAGTCCGGCCGTATCCTGCTCCTCGAAGATGATTGCGTGATTGGGAACGTCGTCCTCTGAACACCATCCAAGCTTGTTTCGGCCCTCCGTCCGTAGGCTTTGATCGACGAAACGGAGTCCTGGTAAAAATGCAATCCTCTGATGATCATGTTGATCCTTTGGCGGTTGTTGTTCTTTCCTTCGCCGTCTTGTCTCCGTCCGCGTTTTTCGCCCGATTGAGTTCCAGGAGCGTTATTCTCGGGATTGGCTCCGTCGGTCTTCGGCGGACGATCAGAATCTAGGAGCAGGTCTTTCATGCTCCTGACCGTTGCTAGTTCGCCGGCAAGCAGCTTCGTAATGAGTCTAGCGCCGAGGACTTTGCAGCTGGCGGTGAAGTGACCTCTCGTCTGATGGAACTCGCAGCTGGAATTGTCCTTGTACGAGTTCCGCGTCCAAGTGTTTCCGGCGTTCCTTCCTTGTTCGGAATTGACGGCGTAGTTATGTTCGCCTTGGACGTCTTCCCCTTCGTGATGGACGTACTTGTCGTTACGAGAGGTTTTCTTCTTGCCGGACGCTTTCTGCGGTCCATGCTTTTGCGCTAGGACTTTCATCTCTTCATCCATGATGATGAAATCCGTCGCCTTGTGGAGAGTGTCCTGGATGGTGCGTGGCCTCTCCAAAGAAATCCACTTTCGGAATTTCGATTTGTACCAGAGGTTTTTTCTCAGGGCGTCGATGGCGACTCTGTCGCTGAAGCCTGTTACCGTGGACATCACGAGTTTGAACCTCCTTATGTAGTCTCGGAGCGGTTCATCTTCCTTTTGAATTAGACTCCAAAGGTCTACGTCGGAAGTTTCCCTGTCCATGAACATGGAGAATTGCTTCAGAAAAGCTGAAGCAAGCTGGCGGAAACTTCTGATGGAGTTTCTTTTCAAGTGTGAGAACCACTCGAGCGCAGCACCTCTGAGGTTCTCGACGAATAGGAGACAGCAGCCGACGTCCTTTTCCCGCTCTGGAAGTTTAGACCTCGCCATCGCAATCTGGAAGGACTGCAGATGTGCCTTCGGATCTGTGGTTCCATCGTAGGTGGGAAGCTTTATTTTCCCGGGATCTGAGACTCGTGCGTCCGTGATTCGAGAGGTGAACGGAGTCTTTCTCGATTCCTCGAGGAGCAGGTCGATCTCGGGGGCAGTGCTGGTTGTGTGGTGAATCTGCGATTTTACCGCTTTCACCTCGGCTGCAGTTTTTGCGATGTACTCGCGCAAATCATGGATCTCGTTGGCGCCGTTCGCGCTCCTTTGTCTACGTTGGCTACGATAGGTCCGAGTCTGGTCTTCAGCCAACCTCTCTTGCTCTGACCAGTAGAGGTCTTCTTCCTCTTCTGTCATGGGCTTTTCGAAGGCTGCCGCCAGTCGAGCTGACTGACTTCGGGTCCTTCTGTGGTGGATGTCGGCGTCTTCGTCGGACGGATCCGATTGATCGCTGATATCCAGATTGATTCTTTCGACGTTGTCTCCTTCGTTTTCCCTTTGCGGGAGGTGGGAGGTTATCCGTCGTTTTCTTCTGCCCTGCCGGAGTGGTATCGTCAAGGATGAGTTCCGGGGATTTTCTCGGGGCATCTTTTTCTTGGTCTCCGGCAGTTCCGAAGTCGAGCCTCCTGACACGCCTCACCTTGGTGGATCCGCGAGGGAGTTTGCTTTTCGCTGTTAAGGTATTGACCCGTTTAGCGAGTGAAGCCATTAATTTCTCTTGTTCTTCCGACCGTTTCTGGGCGGTGGCGAACAGTTCCTTCACCTGGTCCAGCATCGCGGTGTTTGCCTTGGCAGTGACCGTCGATACGTTTCCGGCAGGAGTCTTCTCAGCGTTGGCATCGGCGGCTGGTCCGTCATGCGTTTGCTTGTCTTTTTCCGCGTTAGCAGACATGCTTAACTGCGCGTGCGTAGTTGCGAGAAAGATAAATCCGTGTATCCCCCTCCTTCTAGCGCCAAACTGTGGGAACCTGAAATTCGCACTGTCGATTTTAGTCAAGTTTAAACGTAGGAAAACTAAGTTGACCTAGTTTTCCCCGAGGATCCCGGCTATCTGCTGGGCCACGCACGACGAAGTTAATACGAGTTTAGTTTGGAAATAAATGCGTAAAATAAAGAGAGCAAAAGAAAGAATCTTATTTCCGAATTCGCGGAGAGCGTTTGAACAACAGGTCGAGATCTTGGCCGCAAGAGCTGTCGATCGTCACTAGTCTCAAAACCTAGATCTAACCTAGTTGAGTCGCAGCTCGCTAAAAGGAAATAAAAGCCTAAGTTCTAAGTTGCTCTAGAGTGGTTTCTTTTTTCTGATTTCGGATCCCCCTTCCTCTGCTCCTAGACTTGCTTATATACTCCCATATGACGGTCTATTCTTGATGGGCTGAGTCTGCCGCGAGCTGGGCTTTTTCCATTTTCGTCGGCCTTCGTGTTTATCGGGAAAGTTGACATTTATCCTTTCGGAAATTTGACATTTATCCTTTCGGAAGTTTAACGTTTATCTTGTTATGTGAAGATAATTGTAAACCGTCGTATCTATCTTTTAGAAAATCGTAAATGGGCCGTCCGATCGGGTTTGGTCCCTTTCGGGCCGTCTTCCGGACTTCCGTTGTTTTCTACGATTTCTTTGAAAAAATGCTCCTACTTGGATGTCGAGTCTTTCGGAAGATCTTCGATCCATTGCTGAGGCGAATGGTCTTTTAAGATAACCATCACTGTTTTATACGAAGTCTTTCTGTCCGTTGACGTCTTACAGGTTCTCCGAAATCTTGGAGCAGGAAAAGGAGTTTTGTTTGCGGGATCTCGGAAAGTCGCAAAACACGGATTTCTGGCAACCCGGGGGCCTAGAAATTACGCACGAAGACTAGCCGCCCGATGACCCGAGCCAGCACGGGGATAGCCGCCCGGCAACCACGGCCGGCACGGGCGCTAGCCGCCGCCGGCTACGGCCAGCACGGGGGCTAGCCGCCCGGCGGCCACGGCCAGCATGGGGGCTAGCCGCCCGGCGACCACGGCCAGCACAGGCGCTAGCCTCCGGCGGCCACGGCCAGCACAGGGGCTAGCCGCCCGGCGGCCACGGCCAGCACAGGCGCTAGCCGCCGGCGGCTACGGCCAGCACAGGGGCTAGCCGCCCGGCGACCACGGCCGCGACCGGAGTCGGCTGCTGGGTTCCTTCGGCTTGTGCGTGTTTTTGCGTTCTTTTTAGTTTTCCGTAGGTTTTTCCTCGTGTAGAAAACGTTTCTAGCCGTTGATTTCGAGATGATTAATCTCGAACTTAATATTTTTCCAAGGTTTCTCGATTAACAATTAGTCTCTCGAGGTTGCTCTAACAAATTTCATGTTTTTCCGAGACTTTCGGACATCGATTTCGTCTTGACCGATTTTGACCCCAACAATAGAAAGTGGGATATCTTCTTACTCACAACTCCTATTAGATTTATTCAACTTCCTGGTTATTCTCCACTGATTATTGGTTCCAAATAAAGCTTCTTAGATCGTGGTTCATCCTGGTTTGATAAGAATCATGAAGATAATGGCATATGTCCGAACAGGCTAATCTGGAATCATCTGGATAGAAGGTGGGATATCTTCTTCCTCACAACACTTATGAGATTTTCTCAACTTCCTGGTTATTCTCCACTGATTAGTGGTTCCAAATAAAGCTTCTTAGATCTTGGTTCATCCTGGTTTGATAAGAATCATGAAGATATTGCCATATGTCCGAACAAGCTAATCTGGAATCATCTGGATAGAAAGTGGGATATCTTCTTACTCACAACTCGTACAAGATTTATTTAACTTCCTGGTTATTCTCCACTGAAAAGTGATTCCTAATAAAGCTTCTTAGATCGTGGTTCATCCTGGTTTGATAAGAATCATGAAGATAATGGCATATGTTCGAACAAGCTGATCTGGAATCATCTGGATAGAAAGTGGGTTATCTTCTTACTCACAACTCCTATGAGATTTATTAAAATTCCTGGTTATTCTCCACTGATTAGTGGTTCAAAATAAAGCTTCTTAGATCGTGGTTCATCCTGGTTTGATAAGAATCATGAAGATTATGGCATATGTCCGAACATGCTAATCTGGAATCATGTGGATAGAAGGTGGGATATCTTCTTGCTCAAAACACTTATGAGACTTATTCAACTTCATGGTTATTCTCCACTGATTAGTGGTTCCAAATAAAGCTTCTTAGATCTTGGTTCATCCTGGTTTGATAAGAATCATGAAGATATTGCCATATGTCCGAACAAGCTAATCTGGAATCATCTGGATAGAAAGTGGGATATCTTCTTACTCACAACTCCTATGAGATTTATTCAACTTCTTGGTTATTCTCCACTGATTAGTGGTTCCAAATAAATCTTCTTAGATCGTGGTTCATCCTGGTTTGATAAGAATCATGAAGATAATGGTATATGTCCGAGCAGGCTAATCTGGAATCATCTGGATAGAAAGTGGGATATCTTCTTACTCACAACTCCTATGAGATTTATTCAACTTCCTGGTTATTCTCCACTGATCAGTGGTTCCCAATCAAGCTTCTTAGATCGTGGTTCATCCTGGTTTGATAAGAATCATGAAGATAATGGCATATGTCCGAACTGGCTAATCTGGAATCATCTGGATAGAAGGTGGGATATCCTCTTGCTCACAACACTTATGAGACTTATTCAACTTCCTGGTTATTCTCCACTGATTAGTGGTTCCCAATCAAGCTTCTTACATATTGGTTCATCCTGGTTTGATAAGAATCATGAAGATAATGGCATATGTCCGAACTGGCTAATCTGGAATCATCTGGATAGAAGGTGGGATATCCAATTGCTCACAACACTTATGAGACTTATTCAACTTCCTGGTTATAGTGGTTCCCAATCAAAATTCTTACATATTTGTTCATCCTGGTTTGATAAGAATCATGAAGATATTGCCATATGTCCGAACAGGCTAATCTGGAATCATTTGGATAGAAAGTGGGATATCTTCTTACTCACAACTCCTATTAGATTTATTCAACTTCCTGGTTATTTTCCACTGATTATTGGTTCCAAATAAAGATTCTTAGATCGTGGTTCATCCTGGTTTGATAAGAATCATGAAGATAATGGCATATGTCCGAACAGGCTAATCTGGAATCATCTGGATAGAAGGTGGGATATCTTCTTCCTCACAACACTTATGAGATTTTTTTGAACTTCCTGGTTATTCTCCACTGATTAGTGGTTCCAAATAAAGCTTCTTAGATCTTGGTTCATCCTGGTTTGATAAGAATCATGAAGATATTTCCACATGTCAGAACAAGCTAATCTGGAATCATCTGGATAGAAAGTGAGATATCTTCTTACTCACTGATTAGCGGTTCCAAATACAGCTTCTTAGATCGTGGTTCATCCTGGTTTGATAAGAATCGTGAAGATAATGGTATATGTCCGAACAAGCTAATCTGTAATCATGTAGATAGAAGGTGGGATATCTTCTTGATCACAATACTTATGAGATTTATTCAACTTCCTGGTTATTCTCCACTGATTAGTGGTTCCAAATAAAGCTTCTTAGATCGTGGTTTATCCTGGGTTGATAAGAATCATGAAGATATTGTCATATGTCCGAACAAGCTAATCTGGAATCATCTGGATAGAAATTGGGATATCTTCTTAATCACAACTCGTATGATATTTATTCAACTTCCTGGTTATTCTCCACTAATTAGTGGTTCCAAATAAAGCTTCTTAGATCCTGGTTCGTCCTGGTTTGATAAGAATCATGAAAATAATGGCATATGTCCGAACAGGCTAATCTGGAATCATCTAGATAGAAGGTGGTATATCTTCTTGCTAACAACACTTATGAGATTTATTCAGCTTCCTGGTTATTCTACACTGATTAGTGGTTCCAAATAAAGCTTCTTAGATCGTGGTTCATCCTGGGTTGATAAGAATCATGAAGCTATTTCCATCGGTTCGAACATGCTAATCTGAAATCATCTGGATAAAAGTTGGATATCTTCTTACTCAAAACTCCTGTGAGATTTATTTAACTTCCTGGTTATTCTCCACTGAATAGTAGTTCCAAATAAAGTTTCTTAGATCGTGGTTCATCCTGGTTTGATAAGAATCATGAAGATAATTGCATATGTCCAAACAGGCTAATCTGGAATCATCTGGATAGAAAGTGGGATATCTTCTTACTCACAACTCCTATGATATTTATTCAACTTCCTGTGTATTTTCCACTGATTAGTGGTTCCAAATCAAGCTTCTTACATATTGCTTAATCTTGGTTTGATAAGAATCATGAAGATATTGCCATATGTCCGAACATGCTAATCTGGAATCATCTGGATAGAAGGTGGGATATCTTCTTGCTCACAACACTTATGAGATTTATTCAACTTCCTGGTTATTCTCCACTGATTAGAAATTCCAAATAAAGCTTCTTAGATCGTGGTTCCTCCTGGTTTGATAAGAATCTTGAAGATATTGTCATATGTCCGAACAGGCTAATCTGGAATCATCTGGATAGAAAGTGGGATATCTTCTTACTCACAACTCCTATGAGATTTATTCAACTTCCTGGTTATTCTCCACTGATTATTGGTTCCAATTAAAGCTTCTTAGATCGTGGTTCATCCTGGTTTGATAAGAATCATGAAGATAATGGCTTATGTCCAAAGAGGCTAATCTGGAATCATCTGGATAGAAGGTGGGATATCTTCTTGCTCACAACACTTATGAGACTTATTCAACTTCCTGGTTATTCTCCACTGATTAGTGGTTCCAAATAAAGCTTCTTAGATCGTGGTTCATCCTTGTTTGATAAGAATTATGAAGATATTGCCATATGTCCGAACATGCTAATCTGGAATCATCTGGATAGAAAGTGGGATATCTTCTTACTCACAACTCCTATGAGATTTATTCAACTTCCTGGTTATTCTCCACTGATTAGTGGTTCCAAATAAAGCTTCTTAGATCGTGGTTCATCCTGGTTTGATAAGAATCATGAAGATAATGGCTTATGTCCAAACAGGCTAATCTGGAATCATCTGGATAGAAGGTGGGATATCTTCTTGCTCACAACACTTATGAGACTTATTCAACTTCCTGGTTATTCTCCACTGATTAGTGGTTCCAAATAAAGCTTCTTAGATCGTGGTTCATCCTTGTTTGATAAGAATCATGAAGATATTGCCATATGTCCGAACAGGCTAATCTGGAATCATCTGGATAGAAAGTGGGATATCTTCTTACTCACAACTCCTATAAGATTTATTTAACTTCCTGGTTATTCTCCACTGAATAGTGATTCCTAATAAAGCTTCTTAGATCGTGGTTCATCCTGGTTTGATAAGAATCATGAAGATAATGGCATATGTTCGAACAAGCTAATCTGGAATCATCTGGATAGAAGGTGGGATATCTTCTTGCTCACAATACTTATGAGATTTATTCAACTTCCTGGTTATTCTCTACTGATTAGTGGTTCCAAATAAAGCTTCTTAGATCGTGGTTTATCCTGGTTTGATAAGAATCATGAAGATATTGCCATATGTCCGAACAGGCTAATCTGAAATCATCTGGATAGAAATTGGGATATCTTCTTAATCACAACTTCTATGATATTTTTTCAACTTCCTGGTTATTCTCCACTGATTAGTGGTTCCGAATAGAGCTTCTTAGATCGTGGTTCGTCCTGGTTTGATAAGAATCATGAAGATAATGTCATATGTCCGAACAGGCTAATACGAAATCATCTAGATAGAAGGTGGTATATCTTCTTGCTCACAACACTTATGAGATTTTTTCAGCTTCCTGGTTATTCTACACTGATTAGTGGTTCCAAATAAAGCTTCTTAGATCGTGGTTCATCCTGGGTTGATAAGAATCATGAAGCTATTTCCATCGGTTCGAACATGCTAATCTGAAATCATCTGGATAAAAGTTGGATATCTTCTTATTCAAAACTCCTATGAGATTTATTTAACTTCCTGGTTATTCTCCACTTAATAGTAGTTCCAAATAAAGTTTCTTAGATCGTGGTTTATCATGGTTTGATAAGAATCATGAAGATAATGGCATATGTCCAAACAAGCTAATCTGAAATCATCTGGATAGAAAGTGGGATATCTTCTTACTCACAACTCCTATGAGATTTATTCAACTTCCTGTTTATTTTCCACTGATTATTGGTTCCAAATCAAGCTTCTTACATATTGCTTCATCTTGGTTTGATAAGAATCATGAAGATATTGCCATATGTCCGAACAGGCTAATCTGGAATCATCTGGATAGAAAGTGGGATATCTTCTTACTCACAACTCCTATGAGATTTATTCAACTTCCTTGTTATTCTCCACTGATTAGTGGTTCCAAATAAAGCTTCTTAGATCGTGGTTCATCCTGGTTGGATAAGAATCATGAAGATAATGGCATATGTCCGAGCAGGCTAATCTGGAATCATCTGGATAGAAAGTGGGATATCTTCTTACTCACAACTCCTATGAGATTTATTCAATTTCCTGGTTATTCTCCACTGATTAGTGGTTCCAAATAAATCTTCTTAGATCTTGGTTCATCCTGGTTTGATAAGAATCATGAAGATAATGGCATATGTCCGAACAGGCTAATCTGGAATCATCTGGTAAGAAAGTGGGATATCTTCTTACTCACAACTCCTATGAGATTTATTCAACTTCCTGGTTATTATCCATTGATTAGTGGTTCCCAATCAAGCTTCTTAGATCGTGGTTCATCCTGGTTTGATAAGAATCATGAAGATAATGGCATATGTCCGAACATGCTAATCTGGAATCATCTGGATAGAAGGTGGGATATCTTCTTGCTCACAACACTTATGAGATTTATTCAACTTCCTGGTTATTCTCCACTGATTAGTGGTTCCAAATAAAGCTTCTTAGATCGTGGTTCCTCCTGGTTTGATAAGAATCTTGAAGATATTGCCATATGTCCGAACAGGCTAATCAGGAATCATCTGGATAGAAAGTGGGATATCTTCTTACTCACAACTCCTATGAGATTTATTCAACTTCCTGGTTATTCTCCACTGATTAGTGGTTCCAAATAAAGCTTCTTAGATCGTGGTTCATCCTGTTTTAATAAGAATCATGAAGATAATGGCTTATGTCCAATCAGGATAATCTGGAATCATCTGGATAGAAGGTGGGATATCTTCTTGCTCACAACACTTATGAGACTTATTCAACTTCCTGGTTATTCTCCACTGACTAGTGGTTCCAAATAAAGCTTCTTAGATCGTGGTTCATCCTGGTTTGATAAGAATCATGAAGATATTGCCATACGTCCGAACAGACTAATCTGGAATCATCTGGATAGAAAGTGGGATATCTTTTAGTCACAACTCCTATGAGATTTATTCTACTTCCTGGTTATTCTCCGCTGATTAGTTGTTCCAAATAAATCTTCTTAGATCGTGGTTCATCCTGGTTTGATAAGAATCATGAAGATAATGGCATATGTCCGAACAGGCTAATCTGGAATCATCTGGATAGAAGGTGGGATATCTTCTTGCTCACAACACTTTTGAGATTTATTCAACTTCCTGGTTATTCTCCTCTGATTAGTTGTTCCAAATAAAGCTTCGTAGATCGTGGTTTATCCTGGTTTGATAAGAATCATGAAGATATTGCCATATATCCGAACATGCTAATCTGGAATCATCTGGATAGAAAGTGTGATATCTTCTTACTCACAACTCCTATGAGATTTATTTAACTTCCGGGTTATTCTCCATTGAATAGTGGTTCCAAATAAAGCTTCTTAGATCGTGGTTCATCCTGGTTTGATAAGAATCATGAAGATAATGGCATATGTTCGAACATGCTAATCTGGAATCATCTGAATAGAAAGTGGGATGTCTTCTTACTCACAACTCTTATGAGATTTATTCAACTTCCTGGTTATTATCCACTGATTAGTGGTTCCAAATAAAGCTTCTTAGATCGTGGTTCATCCTGGTTTGATAAGAATCATGAGGATATTGCCATATATCCGAACAGGCTAATCTGGAATCACCTGGATAGAAAGTGGGATATCCTCTTACTCACAACTCCTATGAGATTTATTCAACTTCCTGGTTATTATCCACTGATTAGTGGTTCCCAATCAAGCTTCTTACATATTGGTTCATCCTGGTTTGATAAGAATCATGAAGATATTGCCATATGTCCGAACAGGCTAATCTGGAATCATCTGGATAGAAAGTGGGATATCTTCTTACTCACAACTCTTATGAGATTTATTCAACTTCCTGGTCATTCTCCACTGATTATTGGTTCCAAATAAAGCTTCTTAGATCGTGGTTCATCCTAGTTTGATAAGAATCATGAAGATAATGGAATATGTCCGAACATGCTACTCTGGAATCATCTGGATAGAAGGTGGGATATCTTCTTGCTCACAACACTTATGAGATTTATTCAACTTCCTGGTTATTCTCCACTGATTAGTGGTTCCAAATAAAGCTTCTTAGATCGTGGTTCATCCTGGTTTGATAAGAATCATGAAGATAATGGCATATGTCCGAGCAGGCTAATCTGGAATCATCTGGATAGAAAGTGGGATATCTTCTTACTCACAACTCCTATGAGATTTATTCAATTTCCTGGTTATTCTCCACTGATTAGTGGTTCCAAATAAATCTTCTTAGATCTTGGTTCATCCTGGTTTGATAAGAATCATGAAGATAATGGCATATGTCCGAAAAGGCTAATCTGGAATCATCTGGTAAGAAAGTGGGATATCTTCTTACTCACAACTCCTATGAGATTTATTCAACTTCCTGGTTATTATCCATTGATTAGTGGTTCCCAATCAAGCTTCTTAGATCGTGGTTCATCCTGGTTTGATAAGAATCATGAAGATAATGGCATATGTCCGAACAGGCTAATCTGGAATCATCTGGATAGAAGGTGGGATATCTTCTTGCTCACAACACTTATGAGATTTATTCAACTTCCTGGTTATTCTCCACTGATTAGTGGTTCCAAATAAAGCTTCTTAGATCGTGGTTCCTCCTGGTTTGATAAGAATCTTGAAGATATTGCCATATGTCCGAACAGGCTAATCTGGAATCATCTGGATAGAAAGTGGGATATCTTCTTACTCACAACTCCTATGAGATTTATTCAACTTCCTGGTTATTCTCCACTGATGAGTGGTTCCAAATAAAGCTTCTTAGATCGTGGTTCATCCTGTTTTAATAAGAATCATGAAGATAATGGCTTATGTCCAAACAGGCTAATCTGGAATCATCTGGATAGAAGGTGGGATATCTTCTTGCTCACAACACTTATGAGACTTATTCAACTTCCTGGTTATTCTCCACTGACTAGTGGTTCCAAATAAAGCTTCTTAGATCGTGGTTCATCCTGGTTTGATAAGAATCATGAAGATATTGCCATACGTCCGAACAGACTAATCTGGAATCATCTGGATAGAAAGTGGGATATCTTTTAGTCACAACTCCTATGAGATTTATTCATCTTCCTGGTTATTCTCCACTGATTAGTTGTTCCAAATAAATCTTTTTTGATCGTGGTTCATCCTGGTTTGATAAGAATCATGAAGATAATGGCATATGTCCGAACAGGCTAATCTGGAATCATCTGGATAGTAGGTGGGATATCTTCTTGCTCACAACACTTTTGAGATTTATTCAACTTCCTGGTTATTCTCCTCTGATTAGTTGTTCCAAATAAAGCTTCTTAGATCGTGGTTTATCCTGGTTTGATAAGAATCATGAAGATATTGCCATATATCCGAACATGCTAATCTGGAATCATCTGGATAGAAAGTGTGATATCTTCTTACTCACAAGTCCTATGAGATTTATTTAACTTCCGGGTTATTCTCCATTGAATAGTGGTTCCAAATAAAGCTTCTTAGATCGTGGTTCATCCTGGTTTGATAAGAATCATGAAGATAATGGCATATGTTCGAACATGCTAATCTGGAATCATCTGAATAGAAAGTGGGATGTCTTCTTACTCACAACTCTTATGAGATTTATTCAACTTCCTGGTTATTATCCACTGATTAGTGGTTCCAAATAAAGCTTCTTAGATCGTGGTTCATCCTGGTTTGATAAGAATCATGAGGATATTGCCATATATCCGAACAGGCTAATCTGGAATCACCTGGATAGAAAGTGGGATATCCTCTTACTCACAACTCCTGTGAGATTTATTCAACTTCCTGGTTATTCTCCACTGATTAGTGGTTCCCAATCAAGCTTCTTACATATTGGTTCATCCTGGTTTGATAAGAATCATGAAGATATTGCCATATGTCCGAACAGGCTAATCTGGAATCATCTGGATAGAAAGTGGGATATCTTCTTACTCACAACTCTTATGAGATTTACTCAACTTCCTGGTCATTCTCCACTGATTATTGGTTCCAAATAAAGCTTCTTAGATCGTGGTTCATCCTAGTTTGATAAGAATCATGAAGATAATGGAATATGTCCGAACATGCTACTCTGGAATCATCTGGATAGAAGGTGGGATATCTTCTTGCTCACACCACTTATGAGATTTATTCAACTTCCTGGTTATTCTCCACTGATTAGTGGTTCCAAATAAAGCTTCTTAGATCGTGGTTCATCCTGGTTTGATAAGAATCATGAGGATATTGCCATATATCCGAAGAGGCTAATCTGGAATCACCTGGATAGAAAGTGGGATATCTTCTTACTCACAACTCCTATGAAATTTATTCAACTTCCTGGTTATTCTCCACTGATTAGTGGTTCCCAATCAAGCTTCTTACATATTGGTTCATCCTGGTTTGATAAGAATCATGAAGATAATGGCATATGTCCAAACAGGCTAATCTGGAATCATCTGGATATAAGGTGGGATATCTTCTTACTAACAACTCCTATGAGATTTATTCAACTTCCTGGCTATTCTACACTGATTAGTGGTTCCAAATAAAGCTTCTTCGATCGTGGTTCATCCTGGTTTGATAAGAATCATGAGGATATTGCCATATGTCCGAACAGGCTAATCTGGAATCACCTGGATAGAAAGTGGGATATCTTCTTACTCACAACTCCTATGAGATTTATTCAACTTCCTGGGTATTCTCCACTGATTAGTGGTTCCAAAACAAGCTTCTTACATATTGGTTCATCCTGGTTTGATAAGAATCATGAAGATAAAGGCATATGTCCGAAGAGGCTAATCTGGAATCATCTGGATAGAAGGTGGGATATTTTCATGCTCACAACACTTATGAGATTTATTCAACTTCCTGGTTATTCTCCACTGATTAGTGGTTCGAAATAAAGCTTCTTAGATAGTGGTTCATCCTGGTTTTATAAGAATCATTAAGATATTGCCATATGTCCGAACAAGCTGATCTGGAATCATCTGGATAGAAAGTGGGATATCTTCTTACTCACAACTCCTATGAGATTTATTCAACTTCCTGGGTTTTCTCCACTGATTATTGATTCCAAATAAAGCTTCTTATATCGTGGTTCATCCTGGTTTGATAAGAATTATGAAGATAATGGCATATGTCCGAACAGGCTAATCTGGAATCATCTGGATAGAAAGTGGGATATTTTCATACTAACAACTCCTATGAGATTTATTCAACTTCCTGGTTATTCTACACTGATTAGTGGTTCCAAATAAATCTTCTTAGATCGTGGTTCATCCTGGTTTGAAAAAGAATCATGAAGATATTGCCATATGTCCGAACAGGCTAATCTGGAATCATCTGGATAGAAAGTGGGATATTTTCTTACTCACAACTCCTATGAGATTTATTCAACTTCCTGGTTATTCTCGACTGATTAGTGGTTCAAAATAAAGCTTCTTAGATCGTGGTTCATCCTGGTTTGATAAGAATCATGAAGATATTGCCATACGTCCGAACAGACTAATCTGGAATCATCTGGATAGAAAGTGGGATATCTTTTAGTCACAACTCCTATGAGATTTATTCAACTTCCTGGGTATTCTCCACTGATAACTGGTTCCAAATCAAGCTTCTTACATATTGGTTCATCCTGGTTTGATAAGAATCATGAAGATAATGGCATATGTCCGAAGACGCTAATCTGGAATCATCTGGATAGAAAGTGGGATATCTTCTTACTCAAAACTCCTATGAGATTTATTTAACTTCCTGGTTATTCTCCACTGAAAAGTGGTTCCAAATAAAGCTTCTTAGATCGTGGTTCATCCTGGTTTGATAAGAATCATGAAGATAATGGCATATGTCCGAACATGCTAATCTGGAATCATCTGGATAGAAAGTGGGATATCTTCTTACTCACATCTCCTATGAGATTTATTCAGCTTCCTGGTTATTTTCCACTGATTATTGGTTCCAAATGAAGCTTCTTAGATCGTGGTTCATCCTGGTTTGATAAGAATCATGAAGATAATGGCATATGTCCGAATAGGCTAATCTGGAATCATCTGGATAGAAGTTGGGATATCTTCTTGCTCACAACACTTATGAGATTTATTCAACTTCCTGGTTATTCTCCACTGATTAGTGGTTCCAAATAAAGCATCTTAGATTGTGGTTCATCCTGGTTTGATAAGAATCATGAAGATGTTTCCATATGTCCGAACAGGCTAATCTGGAATCATCTGGATAGAAAGTGGAATATCTTCTTACTCACAAATCCTATGAGATTTATTCCACTTCCTGGTTATTCTCCACTGATTATTGGTTCCAAATAAAGCTTCTTATATCGTGGTTCATCCTGGTTTGATAAGAATCATGAAGATAGTGGCATATGTCCAAACATGCTAATCTGGAATCATCTGGATAGAAGGTGGGATATCTTCTTGCTCACAACACTTATGATATTTATTCAACTTCCTGGTTATTCTCCACTGATTAGTGGTTCCAAATAAAGCTTCTTAGTTAGTGGTTCATCCTGGTTTGATAAGAATCATGAAGATATTGCCATATGTCCGAACAAGCTAATCTGAAATCATCTGGATAGAAAGTGGGATATCTTCTTACTCAAAACTCCTATGAGATTTATTTAACTTCCTGGTTATTCTCCACTGAAAAGTGGTTCCAAATAAAGCTTCTTAGATCGTGGTTCATCCTGGTTTGATAAGAATCATGAAGATAATGGCATATGTCCGAACATGCTAATCTGGAATCATCTGGATAGAAAGTGGGATATCTTCTTACTCACATCTCCTATGAGATTTATTCAGCTTCCTGGTTATTTTCCACTGATTATTGGTTCCAAATGAAGCTTCTTAGATCGTGGTTCATCCTGGTTTGATAAGAATCATGAAGATATTGCCATATGTCCGAACAGGCTAATCTGGAATCACCTGGATAGAAAGTGGGATATCTTCTTACTCACAACTCCTATGAGATTTATTCAACTTCCTGGGTTTTCTCCACTGATTATTGATTCCAAATAAAGCTTCTTATATCGTGGTTCATCCTGGTTTGATAAGAATTATGAAGATAATGGCATATGTCCGAACAGGCTAATCTGGAATCATCTGGATAGAAAGTGGGATATTTTCATACTAACAACTCCTATGAGATTTATTCAACTTCCTGGTTATTCTACACTGATTAGTGGTTCCAAATAAATCTTCTTAGATCGTGGTTCATCCTGGTTTGAAAAAGAATCATGAAGATATTGCCATATGTCCGAACAGGCTAATCTGGAATCATCTGGATAGAAAGTGGGATATTTTCTTACTCACAACTCCTATGAGATTTATTCAACTTCCTGGTTATTCTCGACTGATTAGTGGTTCAAAATAAAGCTTCTTAGATCGTGGTTCATCCTGGTTTGATAAGAATCATGAAGATATTGCCATACGTCCGAACAGACTAATCTGGAATCATCTGGATAGAAAGTGGGATATCTTTTAGTCACAACTCCTATGAGATTTATTCAACTTCCTGGGTATTCTCCACTGATAACTGGTTCCAAATCAAGCTTCTTACATATTGGTTCATCCTGGTTTGATAAGAATCATGAAGATAATGGCATATGTCCGAAGACGCTAATCTGGAATCATCTGGATAGAAAGTGGGATATCTTCTTACTCAAAACTCCTATGAGATTTATTTAACTTCCTGGTTATTCTCCACTGAAAAGTGGTTCCAAATAAAGCTTCTTAGATCGTGGTTCATCCTGGTTTGATAAGAATCATGAAGATAATGGCATATGTCCGAACATGCTAATCTGGAATCATCTGGATAGAAAGTGGGATATCTTCTTACTCACATCTCCTATGAGATTTATTCAGCTTCCTGGTTATTTTCCACTGATTATTGGTTCCAAATGAAGCTTCTTAGATCGTGGTTCATCCTGGTTTGATAAGAATCATGAAGATAATGGCATATGTCCGAATAGGCTAATCTGGAATCATCTGGATAGAAGTTGGGATATCTTCTTGCTCACAACACTTATGAGATTTATTCAACTTCCTGGTTATTCTCCACTGATTAGTGGTTCCAAATAAAGCATCTTAGATTGTGGTTCATCCTGGTTTGATAAGAATCATGAAGATGTTTCCATATGTCCGAACAGGCTAATCTGGAATCATCTGGATAGAAAGTGGAATATCTTCTTACTCACAAATCCTATGAGATTTATTCCACTTCCTGGTTATTCTCCACTGATTATTGGTTCCAAATAAAGCTTCTTATATCGTGGTTCATCCTGGTTTGATAAGAATCATGAAGATAATGGCATATGTCCAAACATGCTAATCTGGAATCATCTGGATAGAAGGTGGGATATCTTCTTGCTCACAACACTTATGATATTTATTCAACTTCCTGGTTATTCTCCACTGATTAGTGGTTCCAAATAAAGCTTCTTAGTTAGTGGTTCATCCTGGTTTGATAAGAATCATGAAGATATTGCCATATGTCCGAACAAGCTAATCTGAAATCATCTGGATAGAAAGTGGGATATCTTCTTACTCAAAACTCCTATGAGATTTATTTAACTTCCTGGTTATTCTCCACTGAAAAGTGGTTCCAAATAAAGCTTCTTAGATCGTGGTTCATCCTGGTTTGATAAGAATCATGAAGATAATGGCATATGTCCGAACATGCTAATCTGGAATCATCTGGATAGAAAGTGGGATATCTTCTTACTCACATCTCCTATGAGATTTATTCAGCTTCCTGGTTATTTTCCACTGATTATTGGTTCCAAATGAAGCTTCTTAGATCGTGGTTCATCCTGGTTTGATAAGAATCATGAAGATAATGGCATATGTCCGAATAGGCTAATCTGGAATCATCTGGATAGAAGTTGGGATATCTTCTTGCTCACAACACTTATGAGATTTATTCAACTTCCTGGTTATTCTCCACTGATTAGTGGTTCCAAATAAAGCATCTTAGATTGTGGTTCATCCTGGTTTGATAAGAATCATGAAGATGTTTCCATATGTCCGAACAGGCTAATCTGGAATCATCTGGATAGAAAGTGGAATATCTTCTTACTCACAAATCCTATGAGATTTATTCCACTTCCTGGTTATTCTCCACTGATTATTGGTTCCAAATAAAGCTTCTTATATCGTGGTTCATCCTGGTTTGATAAGAATCATGAAGATAATGGCATATGTCCAAACATGCTAATCTGGAATCATCTGGATAGAAGGTGGGATATCTTCTTGCTCACAACACTTATGAGATTTATTCAACTTCCTGGTTATTCTCCACTGATTAGTGGTTCCAAATAAAGCTTCATAAATCGTGGTTCATCCAGGTTTGATAAGAATCATGAAGATATTGCTATATGTTCGAACAGGCTAATCTGGAATCATCTGGATAGAAAGTGGGATATCTTCTTACTCACAACTCCTATGAGATTTATTCAACTTCCTGGGTATTCTCCACTTATTAGTGGTTCCCAATCAAGCTTCTTACATATTGGTTCATCCTGGTTTGATAAGAATCATAAAGATAATGGCATATGTCCGAAGAGGCTAATCAGGAATCATCTGGATAGAAGGTGGGATATTTTCTTGCCTACAACACTTATGAGATTTATTCAACTTCCTGGTTATTCTCCACTGATTAGTGGTTCCAAATAAAGCTTCTTAGATCGTGTTTCATCCTGGTTTGATAAGAATCATGAAGATATTGCCATACGTCCGAACAGGCTAATCTGGAATCATCTGGATAGAAAGTGGGATATCTTTTTACTCACAACTCCTATGAGATTTATTCAACTTCCTGGTTATTCTCCACTGATTAGTGGTTCCAAATAAAGCTTCTTAGATCGTGGTTCATCCTGGTTTGATAAGAATCATGAAGATGTTACCATACGTCCGAACAGGCTAATCTGGAATCATCTAGATAGAAAGTGGGATATCTTTTACTCACAACTCCTATGAGATTTATTCAACTTCCTGGTTATTCTCCAATGATTATTGGTTCCAAATAAAGCTTCTTTGACCGTGGTTCATCCTGGTTTGATAAGAATCATGAAGATAATGGCATATGTCTGAACAGGCTAATCTGGAATCATCTGGATAGAAGGTGGGATATCTTCTTGCTCACAACACTTATGAGATTTATTCAACTTCCTGGTTATTCTCCACTGATTAGTGGTTCCAAATAAAGCTTCTTAGATCGTGGTTCATCCTGGTTTGATAAGAATCATGAGGATATTGCCATATGTCCGAACAGGGGCTAATTTGGAATCACCTGGATAAAAAGTGGGATATTTTCTTACTCACAACTCCTATGAGATTTATTCAACTTCCTGGGTATTCTCCACTGATTAGTGGTTCCAAATCAAGCTTCTTACATATTGGTTCATCCTGGTTTGATAAGAATCATGAAGATAATGGCATATGTCCGAAGAGGCTAATCTGGAATCATCTGGATAGAAGGTGTGATATTTTCTTGCTCACAACACTTATGAGATTTATTCAACTTCCTGGTTATTCTCCACTGATTAGTGGTTCCAAATAAAGCTTCTTAGATCGTGGTTCATCCTGGTTTGATAAGAATCATGAAGATATTGCCATATGTCCGAACAGGCTAATCTGGAATCATCTGGATAGAAAGTGGGATATCTTCTTACTCACAACTCCTATGAGATTTATTTAACTTCCTCGTTATTCTCCACTGAAAAGTGGTTCCAAATAAAGCTTCTTGGATCGTGGTTCATCCTGGTTTGATAAGAATCATGAAGATAATGGCATATGTCCGAACATGCTAATCTGGAATTATCTGGATAGAAAGTGGGATATCTTCTTACTCACAACTCCTATGAGATTTATTTAACTTCCTGGTTATTCTCCACTGATTAGTGGTTCCAAATAAAGCTTCTTAGATCGTGGTTCATCCTGGTTTGATAAGAATCATGAAGATAATGGCATATGTCCGAACAGGCTAATCTGAAATCATCTGAATAGAAAGTGGGATATCTTCTTACTCACAAATCCTATGAGATTTATTCAACTTCCTGGTTATTCTCCACTGAAAAGTGGTTCCAGATAAAGCTTCTTAGATCGTGGTTCATCCTGGTTTGATAAGAATCATGAAGATAATGGCATATGTCCGAACAGGCTAACCTGGAATCATCTGGATAGAAAGTGGGATATCTTCTTACTCACAACTCCTATGAGATTTATTCAACTTCCTGGTTATTCTCCACTGATTATTGGTTCCAAATAAAGCTTCTTAGATCGTTGTTCATCCTGGTTTGATAAGAATCATGAAGATAATGGCATATGTCCAAACATGCTAATCTGGAATCATCTGGATAGAAGGTGGGATATCTTCTTGCTCACAACAGATTTATTCAACTTCCTGGTTATTCTCCACTGATTAGTGGTTCCAAATAAAGCTTCTTAGATCGTGGTTCATCCTGGTTTGATAAGAATCATGAGGATATTGCCATATGTCCGAACAGGGGCTAATTTGGAATCACCTGGATAAAAAGTGGGATATTTTCTTACTCACAACTCCTATGAAATTTATTCAACTTCCTGGGTATTCTCCACTAATTAGTGGTTCCAAATCAAGCTTCTTACATATTGGTTCATCCTGGTTTGATAAGAATCATGAAGATAATGGCATATGTCCGAAGAGGCTAATCTGGAATCATCTGGATAGAAGGTGTGATATTTTCTTGCTCAAAACACTTATGAGATTTATTCAACTTCCTGGTTATTCTCCACTGATTAGTGGTTCCAAATAAAGCTTCTTAGATCGTGGTTCATCCTGGTTTGATAAGAATCATGAAGATATTGCCATATGTCCGAACAGGCTAATCTGGAATCATCTGGATAGAAAGTGGGATATCTTCTTACTCACAACTCCTATGAGATTTATTTAACTTCCTGGTTATTCTCCACTGAAAAGTGGTTCCAAATAAAGCTTCTTAGATCGTGGTTCATCCTGGTTTGATAAGAATCATGAAGATAATGGCATATGTCCGAACAGGCTAATCTGGAATTATCTGGATAGAAAGTGGGATATCTTCTTACTCACAACTCCTATGAGATTTATTTAACTTCCTGGTTATTCTCCACTGATTAGTGGTTCCAAATAAAGCTTCTTAGATCGTTGTTCATCCTGGTTTGATAAGAATCATGAAGATAATGGCATATTTCCAAACAGGCTAATCTGGAATCATCTGGATTTAAGGTGGGATATCTTCTTGCTCACAATACTTATGAGATTTATTTAACTTCCTGGTTATTCTCCACTGATTAGTGGTTCCAAATAAATCTTCTTAGATCGTGGTTCATCCTGGTTTGATAAGAATCATGAAGATATTGCCATATGTCCGAACAGGCTAATCTGGAATCATCTGGATAGAAAGTGGGATATCTTCTTACTCACAACTCCTATGAGATTTATTTAACTTCCTGGTTATTCTCCACTGAAAAGTGGTTCCAAATAAAGCTTCTTAGATCGTGGTTCATCCTGGTTTGATAAGAATCATGAAGATAATGGCATATGTCCGAACATGCTAATCTGGAATCATCTGGATAGAAAGTGGGATATCTTCTTGCTCACAACACTTATGAGATTTATTCAACTTCCTGGTTATTCTCCACTGATTAGTGGTTCCAAATAAAGCTTCTTAGATCGTGGTTAATCCTGGTTTGATAAGAATCATGAAGATATTGCCATATGTCCGAACAGGCTAATCTGGAATCATCTGGATAGAAAGTGGGATATTTTCTTACTCACAACTCCTATGAGATTTATTCAAATTCCTGGTTATTCTCCACTGATTAGTGGTTCCCAATAAAGCTTCTTACATATTGGTTCATCCTGGTTTGATAAGAATCATGAAGATATTGCCATAGGTCCGAACAGGCTAACTGGAATCATCTTGATAGAAGGTGGGATATCTTCTTGCTCACAACACTTATGAGATTTATTCAACTTCCTGGTTATTATCCACTGATTAGTAGTTCCAAATAACGCTTCTTACATTGTGGTTCATCCTGGTTTGATAAGAATCATGAAGATATTGCCATATGCCCGAACAGGCTAATATGGAATCATCTGGATAGAAAGTCGGATATCTTCTTACTCACAACTCCTAAGAGATTTATTCAACTTCATGGTTATTCTCCACTGATTAGTGGTTCCAAATAAAGCTTCTTAGATCGTGGTTCATCCTGGTTTGATAAGAATCATGAAGATAATGGTATATGTCCGAACAGGCTAATCTGGAATCATCTGGATAGAAGGTGGGATATCTTCTTGCTCACAACACTTATGAGATTTATTCAACTTCCTGGTTATTCTCCACTGATTAGTGGTTCCAAATAAAGCTTCTTAGATCGTGGTTCATCCTGGTTTGATAAGAATCATGAGGATATTGCCATATGTCCGAACAGGGGCTAATTTGGAATCACCTGGATAAAAAGTGGGATATTTTCTTACTCACAACTCCTATGAGATTTATTCAACTTCCTGGGTATTCTCCACTAATTAGTGGTTCCAAATCAAGCTTCTTACATATTGGTTCATCCTGGTTTGATAAGAATCATGAAGATAATGGCATATGTCCGAAGAGGCTAATCTGGAATCATCTGGATAGAAGGTGTGATATTTTCTTGCTCACAACACTTATGAGATTTATTCAACTTCCTGGTTATTCTCCACTGATTAGTGGTTCCAAATAAAGCTTCTTAGATCGTGGTTCATCCTGGTTTGATAAGAATCATGAAGATAATGGCATATGTCCGAACAGGCTAATCTGGAATCATCTGAATAGAAAGTGGGATATCTTCTTACTCACAAATCCTATGAGATTTATTCAACTTCCTGGTTATTCTCCACTGAAAAGTGGTTCCAGATAAAGCTTCTTAGATCGTGGTTCATCCTGGTTTGATAAGAATCATGAAGATGATGGCATATGTCCGAACAGGCTAATCTGGAATCATCTGGATAGAAAGTGGGATATCTTCTTACTCACAACTCCTATGAGATTTATTCAACTTCCTGGTTATTCTCCACTGATTATTGGTTCCAAATAAAGCTTCTTAGATCGTTGTTCATCCTGGTTTGATAAGAATCATGAAGATAATGGCATATGTCCAAACAGGCTAATCTGGAATCATCTGGATAGAAGGTGGGATATCTTCTTGCTCACAACACTTATGAGATTTATTCAACTTCCTGGTTATTCTCCACTGATTAGTGGTTCCAAATAAAGCTTCTTAGATCGTGGTTCATCCTGGTTTGATAAGAATCATGAGGATATTGTCATATGTCCGAACAGGGGCTAATTTGGAATCACCTGGATAAAAAGTGGGATATTTTCTTACTCACAACTCCTATGAGATTTATTCAACTTCCTGGGTATTCTCCACTAATTAGTGGTTCCAAATCAAGCTTCTTACATATTGGTCCATCCTGGTTTGATAAGAATCATGAAGATAATGGCATATGTCCGAAGAGGCTAATCTGGAATCATCTGGATAGAAGGTGTGATATTTTCTTGCTCACAACACTTATGAGATTTATTCAACTTCCTGGTTATTCTCCACTGATTAGTGGTTCCAAATAAAGCTTCTTAGATCGTGGTTCATCCTTGTTTGATAAGAATCATGAAGATAATGGCATATGTCCGAACAGGCTAATCTGGAATTATCTGTATAGAAAGTGGGATATCTTCTTACTCACAACTCCTATGAATTTATTTAACTTCCTGGTTATTCTCCACTGATTAGTGGTTCCAAATAAATCTTCTTAGATCGTTGTTCATCCTGGTTTGATAAGAATCATGAAGATAATGGCATATTTCCAAACAGGCTAATCTGGAATCATCTGGATTTAAGGTAGGATATCTTCTTGCGCACAATACTTATGAGATTTATTTAACTTCCTGGTTATTCTCCACTGATTAGTGGTTCCAAATAAATCTTCTTAGATCGTGGTTCATCCTGGTTTGATAAGAATCATGAAGATATTGCCATATGTCCGAACAGGCTAATCTGGAATCATCTGGATAGAAAGTGGGATATCTTCTTACTCACAACTCCTATGAGATTTATTTAACTTCCTGGTTATTCTCTACTGAAAAGTGGTTCCAAATAAAGCTTCTTAGATCGTGGTTCATCCTGGTTTGATAAGAATCATGAAGATAATGGCATATGTCCGAACATGCTAATCTGGAATCATCTGGATAGAAAGTGGGATATCTTCTTGCTCACAACACTTATGAGATTTATTCAACTTCCTGGTTATTCTCCACTGATTAGTGGTTCCAAATAAAGCTTCTTAGATCGTGGTTAATCCTGGTTTGATAAGAATCATGAAGATATTGCCATATGTCCGAACAGGCTAATCTGGAATCATCTGGATAGAAAGTGGGATATTTTCTTACTCACAACTCCTATGAGATTTATTAAAATTCCTGGTTATTCTCCACTGATTAGTGGTTCCCAATCAAGCTTCTTACATATTGGTTCATCCTGGTTTGATAAGAATCATGAAGATATTGCCATAGGTCCGAACAGGCTAACTGGAATCATCTTGATAGAAGGTGGGATATCTTCTTGCTCACAACACTTATGAGATTTATTCAACTTCCTGGTTATTATCCACTGATTAGTAGTTCCAAATAAAGCTTCTTAGATCGTGGTTCATCCTGGCTTGATAAGAATCATGAAGATATTGCCATACGTCCGTACAGGCTAATCTGGAATCATCTGGATTTAAAGTGGGATATCTTCTTACTCACAAATCCTATGAGATTTATTTAACTTCCTGGTTATTCTCCACTGAAAATTGGTTCTAAATAAAGCTTCTTAGATCGTGGTTCATCCTGGTTTGATAAGAATCATGAAGATAATGGTATATGTCCGAACAGGCTAATCTGGAATCATCTGGATAGAAGGTGGGATATCTTCTTGCTCACAACACTTATGAGATTTATTCAACTTCCTGGTTATTCTCCACTGATTAGTGGTTCCAAATAAAGCTTCTTAGATCGTGGTTCATCCTGTTTTGATAAGAATCATGAAGATATTGCCATATGTCCGAACAGGCTAATCTGGAATCATCTGGATAGAAAGTGGGATATTTTCTTACTCACAACTCCTATGAGATTTATTCAACTTCCTGGGTATTCTCCACTGATTAGTGGTTCCCAATCAAGCTTCTTACATATTGGTTCATCCTGGTTTGATAAGAATCATGAAGATAATGGCATATGTCCGAAGAGGCTAATCTGGAATCATCTGGATAGAAGGTGGGATATTTTCTTGCTCACAACACTTATGAGATTTATTCAACTTCCTGGTTATTCTCCACTGATTAGTGGTTCCAAATAAAGCTTCTTAGATCGTGGTTCATCCTGGTTTGATAAGAATCATGAAGATATTGCCATATGTCCGAACAGGATAATCTGGAATCATCTGGATAGAAAGTGGGATATCTTCTTACTCACAACTCCTATGAGATTTATTTAACTTCCTGGTTATTCTCCACTGAAAATTGGTTCCAAATAAAGCTTCTTAGATCGTGGTCCATCCTGGTTTGATAAGAATCATGAAGATAATGACATATGTCCGAACAGGCTAATCTGGAATCATCTGGATAGAAAGTGGGATATCTTCTTACTCACAACTCCTATGAGATTTATTCAACTTCCTGGTTATTCTCCACTGATTAGTGGTTCCAAATAAAGCTTCTTAGATCGTGGTTCATCCTGGTTTGATAAGAATCATGAAGATATTGCCATACGTCCGTACAGGCTAATCTGGAATCATCTGGATTGAAAGTGGGATATCTTCTTACTCACAAATCCTATGAGATTTTTTCAACTTCCTGGTTATTCTCCACTGATTAGTGGTTCCAAATAAAGCTTCTTAGATCGTGGTTCATCCTGGTTTGATAAGAATCATGAAGATATTGCCATATGTCCGAACAGGATAATCTGGAATCATCTGGATAGAAAGTGGGATATCTTCTTACTCACAACTCCTATGAGATTTATTTAAATTCCTGGTTATTCTCCACTGAAAATTGGTTCCAAATAAAGCTTCTTAGATCGTGGTCCATCCTGGTTTGATAAGAATCATGAAGATAATGGCATATGTCCGAACAGACTAATCTGGAATCATCTGGATAGAAAGTGGGATATCTTCTTACTCACAACTCCTATGAGATTTATTCAACTTCCTGGTTATTCTCCACTAATTAGTGGTTCCAAATAAAGCTTATTAGATCGTGGTTCATCCTGGCTTGATAAGAATCATGAAGATATTGCCATACGTCCGTACAGGCTAATCTGGAATCATCTGGATTTAAAGTGGGATATCTTCTTACTCACAAATCCTATGAGATTTATTTAACTTCCTGGTTATTCTCCACTGAAAATTGGTTCCATATAAAGCTTATTAGATCGTGGTTCATCCTGGTTTGATAATAATCATGAAGATAATGGCATATGTCCGAACAGGCTAATCTGGAATCATCTGGATAGAAGGTGGGATATCTTCTTGCTCACAACACTTATGAGATTTATTCAACTTCCTGGTTATTCTCCACTGATTAGTGGTTCCAAATAGAGCTTCTTAGATCGTGGTTCATCCTGGTTTGATAAGAATCATGAAGATATTGCCATATGTCCGAACAAGCTAATCTGGAATCATCTGGATAGAAAGTGGGATATTTTCTTACTCACAACTCCTATGAGATTTATTCAACTTCCTGGGTATTCTCCACTGATTAGTGGTTTCCAATCAAGCTTCTTACATATTGGTTCATCCTGGTTTGATAAGAATCATGAAGATAATGGCATATGTCCGAAGAGGCTAATCTGGAATCATCTGGATAGAAGGTGGGATATTTTCTTGCTCACAACACTTATGAAATTTATTCAACTTCCTGGTTATTCTTCACTGATTAGTGGTTCCAAATAAAGCTTCTTAGATCGTGGTTCATCCTGGTTTGATAAGAATCATGAAGATATTGCCATATGTCCAAAGAGGCTAATCTGGAATCATCTGGATAGAAAGTGGGATATCTTCTTAATCACAACTCCTATGAGATTTATTTAACTTCCTGGTAATTCTCCACTGAAAAGTGGTTCCAAATAAAGCGTCTTAGATCGTGGTTCATCCTGGTTTGATAAGAAACATGAAGATAATGGCATATGTCCGAACATGCTAATCTGGAATCATCTGGATAGAAGGTGGGATATCTTCTTGCTCACAACACTTATGAGATTTATTCAACTTCCTGGTTATTCTCCACTGATTATTGGTTCCAAATAAAGCTTCTTAGATCGTGGTTCATCCTGGTTTGATAAGAATCATGAAGATATTGCCATATGTCCGAACAGGATAATCTGGAATCATCTGGATAGAAAGTGGGATATCTTCTTACTCACAACTCCTATGAGATTTATTTAACTTCCTGGTTATTCTCCACTGAAAATTGGTTCCAAATAAAGCTTCTTAGATCGTGGTCCATCCTGGTTTGATAAGAATCATGAAGATAATGGCATATGTTCGAACAGGCTAATCTGGAATCATTTGGATAGAAAGTGGGATATCTTCTTACTCACAACTCCTATGAGATTTATTCAACTTCCTGGTTATTCTCCACTGATTAGTGGTTCCAAATAAAGCTTATTAGATCGTGGTTCATCCTGGCTTGATAAGAATCATGAAGAATATTGCCATACGTCCGTACAGGCTAATCTGGAATCATCTGGATTTAAAGTGGGATATCTTCTTACTCACAAATCCTATGAGATTTATTTAACTTCCTGGTTATTCTCCACTGAAAATTGGTTCCAAATAAAGCTTATTAGATCGTGGTTCATCCTGGTTTGATAATAATCATGAAGATAATGGCATATGTCCGAACAGGCTAATCTGGAATCATCTGGATAGAAGGTGGGATATCTTCTTGCTCACAACACTTATGAGATTTATTCAACTTCCTGGTTATTCTCCACTGATTAGTGGTTCCAAATAGAGCTTCTTAGATCGTGGTTCATCCTGGTTTGATAAGAATCATGAAGATATTGCCATATGTCCGAACAAGCTAATCTGGAATCATCTGGATAGAAAGTGGGATATTTTCTTACTCACAACTCCTATGAGATTTATTCAACTTCCTGGGTATTCTCCACTGATTAGTGGTTTCCAATCAAGCTTCTTACATATTGGTTCATCCTGGTTTGATAAGAATCATGAAGATAATGGCATATGTCCGAAGAGGCTAATCTGGAATCATCTGGATAGAAGGTGGGATATTTTCTTGCTCACAACACTTATGAAATTTATTCAACTTCCTGGTTATTCTTCACTGATTAGTGGTTCCAAATAAAGCTTCTTAGATCGTGGTTCATCCTGGTTTGATAAGAATCATGAAGATATTGCCATATGTCCAAAGAGGCTAATCTGGAATCATCTGGATAGAAAGTGGGATATCTTCTTAATCACAACTCCTATGAGATTTATTTAACTTCCTGGTAATTCTCCACTGAAAAGT
>CM034038.1:41300442-41396089 GCA_019705995.1 Raphanus raphanistrum x Raphanus sativus | reverse complement strand
TCAGTGGAGAATAACCAGGAAGTTGAATAAATCTCATAGGAGTTGTGAGTAAGAAGATATCCCACTTTCTATCCAGATGATTGCAGATTAGCCTGTTCGAACATATGGCAATATCTTCATGATTCTTATCAAACCAGGATAAACCATGATCTAAGAAGCTTTATTTGGAACCACTAATCAGTGGAGAATAACCAGGAAGTTGAATAAATCTCATAAGTGTTGTGAGCAAAAAGATATCCCACCTTCTATCCAGATGATTGCAGATTAGCCTGTTCGAACATATGGCAATATCTTCATGATTCTTATCAAACCAGGATAAACGATGATCTAAGAAGCTTTATTTGGAACCACTAATCAGTGGAGAATAACCAGGAAGTTGAATAAATCTAATAAGTGTTGTGAGCAAGAAGATATCCCACCTTCTATCCAGATTAGCCTGCTCGGATATATGGCAATATCTTCATGATTCTTATCAAACCAGGATTAACCAATATATAAGAAGCTTTATTTGGAACCACTAATCAGTGGAGAATAACCAGGAAGTTGAATAAATCTCATAGGAGTTGTGATTAAGAAGATATCCCACTTTCTATTCAGATGATTCCAGATTAGCCTGCTCGGATATATGGCAATATCTTCATGATTCTTATCAAACCAGGATTAACCAATATATAAGAAGCTTTATTGGGAACCACTAATCAGTGGAGATTAACCAGGAAGTTGAATAAATTTAATAAGAGTTGTGAGTAAGAAGATATCCCACCTTCTATCCAGATGATTCCAGATTAGCCTGTTCGGACATATGCCATTATCTTCAGGATTCTTATCAAACCAGGATGAACCACGATCTAAGAAGCTTTATTTGGAACCACTAATCAGTGGAGAATAACCAGAAAGTTGAATAAATCTCATAGGAGTTGTGAGTAAGAAGATATCCCACTTTCTATCCAGATGATTGCAGATTAGCCTGTTCGAACATATGGCAATATCTTCATGATTCTTATCAAACCATGATAAACCATGATCTAAGAAGCTTTATTTGGAACCACTAATCAGTGGAGAATAACCAGGAAGTTGAATAAATCTCATAAGTGTTGTGAGCAAGAAGATATCCCACCTTCTATCCAGATGATTCCAGATTAGCATGTTCGGACATATGCCATTATCTTCATGATTCTTATCAAACCAGGATGAACCACGATCTAAGAAGCTTTATTTGGAACCACTAATCAGTGGAGAATAACCAGGAAGTTGAATAAATCTCATAGGAGTTGTGAGCAAGAAGATATCCCACTTTCTATCCAGATTAGCCTGTTCGGACATATGGCAATATCTTCATGATTCTTATCAAACCAGGATTAACCAATATATAAGAAGCTTTATTGGGAACCACTAATCAGTGGAGATTAACCAGGAAGTTGAATAAATCTCATAAGAGTTGTGAGTAAGAAGATATCCCACCTTCTATCCAGATGATTCCAGATTAGCCTGTTCGGACATATGCCATTATCTTCAGGATTCTTATCAAACCAGGATGAACCACGATCTAAGAAGCTTTATTTGGAACCACTAATCAGTGGAGAATAACCAGGAAGTTGAATAAATCTCATAGGAGTTGTTAGGAAGAAGATATCCCACTTTCTATCCAGATGATTCCAGATTAGCATGTTCGGACATATGGCAATATCTTCATGATTCTTATCAAACTAGGATGAACCACGATCTAAGAAGCTTTATTTGGAACCACTAATCAGTGGAGAATAACCAGGAAGTTGAATAAATCTCATAAGTGTTGTGAGCAAGAAGATATCCCACCTTCTATCCAGATGATTCCAGATTAGCCTGTTCGGACATATGCCATTATCTTCATGATTCTTATCAAACCAGGATGAACAACGATGTAAGAAGATTTATTTGGAACCACTAACCAGTGGAGAATAACCAGGAAGTTGAATAAATCTCATAGGAGTTGTGAGCAAGAAGATATCCCACTTTCTATCCAGATTAGCCTGCTCGGATATATGGCAATATCTTCATGATTCTTATCAAACCAGGATTAACCAATATATAAGAAGCTTTATTGGGAACCACTAATCAGTGGAGATTAACCAGGAAGTTGAATAAATCTCATAAGAGTTGTGAGTAAGAAGATATCCCACCTTCTATCCAGATGATTCCAGATTAGCATGTTCGGACATATGCCATTATCTTCAGGATTCTTATCAAACCAGGATGAACCACGATCTAAGAAGCTTTATTTGGAACCACTAATCAGTGGAGAATAACCAGGAAATTGAATAAATCTCATAGGAGTTGTGAGCAAGAAGATATCCCACTTTCTATCCAGATTAGCCTGCTCGGATATATGGCAATATCTTCATGATTCTTATCAAACCAGGATTAACCAATATATAAGAAGCTTTATTGGGAACCACTAATCAGTGGAGATTAACCAGGAAGTTGAATAAATCTCATAAGAGTTGTGAGTAAGAAGATATCCCACCTTCTATCCAGATGATTCCAGATTAGCCTGTTCGGACATATGCCATTATCTTCAGGATTCTTATCAAACCAGGATGAACCACGATCTAAGAAGCTTTATTTGGAACCACTAATCAGTGGAGAATAACCAGGAAGTTGAATAAATCTCATAGGAGTTGTGAGTAAGAAGATATCCCACTTTCTATCTAGATGATTGCAGATTAGCCTGTTCGAACATATGGCAATATCTTCATGATTCTTATCAAACCAGGATAAACCATGATCTAAGAAGCTTTATTTGGAACCACTAATCAGTGGAGAATAACCAGGAAGTTGAATAAATCTCATAAGTGTTGTGAGCAAGAAGATATCCCACCTTCTATCCAGATGATTCCAGATTAGCATGTTCGGACATATGCCATTATCTTCATGATTCTTATCAAACCAGGATGAACCACGATGTAAGAAGATTTATTTGGAACCACTAATCAGTGGAGAATAACCAGGAAGTTGAATAAATCTCATAGGAGTTGTGAGCAAGAAGATATCCCACTTTCTATCCAGATTAGCCTGCTCGGATATATGGCAATATCTTCATGATTCTTATCAAACCAGGATTAACCAATATATAAGAAGCTTAATTGGGAACCACTAATCAGTGGAGATTAACCAGGAAGTTGAATAAATCTCATAAGAGTTTTGAGTAAGAAGATATCCCACCTTCTATCCAGATGATTCCAGATTAGCCTGTTCGGACATATGCCATTATCTTCAGGATTCTTATCAAACCAGGATGAACCACGATCTAAGAAGCTTTATTTGGAACCACTAATCAGTGGAGAATAACCAGGAAGTTGAATAAATCTCATAGGAGTTGTGAGCAAGAAGATATCACACTTTCTATCCAGATTAGCCTGCTCGGATATATGGCAATATCTTCATGATTCTTATCAAACCAGGATTAACCAATATATAAGAAGCTTTATTGGGAACCACTAATCAGTGGAGATTAACCAGGAAGTTGAATAAATCTCATAAGAGTTGTGAGTAAGAAGATATCCCACCTTCTATCCAGATGATTCCAGATTAGCCTGTTCGGACATATGCCATTATCTTCAGGATTCTTATCAAACCAGGATGAACCACGATCTAAGAAGCTTTATTTGGAACCACTAATCAGTGGAGAATAACCAGGAAGTTGAATAAATCTCATAAGTGTTGTGAGCAAAAAGATATCCCACCTTCTATCCAGATGATTGCAGATTAGCCTGTTCGAACATATGGCAATATCTTCATGATTCTTATCAAACCAGGATAAACCATGATCTAAGAAGCTTTATTTGGAACCACTAATCAGTGGAGAATAACAGGAAGTTGAATAAATCTAATAAGTGTTGTGAGCAAGAAGATATCCCACCTTCTATCCAGATTAGCCTGCTCGGATATATGGCAATATCTTCATGATTCTTATCTAACCAGGATTAACCAATATATAAGAAGCTTTATTGGGAACCACTAATCAGTGGAGATTAACCAGGAAGTTGAATAAATCTCATAAGAGTTGTGAGTAAGAAGATATCCCACCTTCTATCCAGATGATTCCAGATTAGCATGTTCGGACATATGCCATTATCTTCAGGATTCTTATCAAACCAGGATGAACCACGATCTAAGAAGCTTTATTTGGAACCACTAATCAGTGGAGAATAACCAGGAAGTTGAATAAATCTCATAGGAGTTGTGAGTAAGAAGATATCCCACTTTCTATCCAGATGATTGCAGATTAGCCTGTTCGAACATATGGCAATATCTTCATGATTCTTATCAAACCAGGATAAACCATGATCTAAGAAGCTTTATTTGGAACCACTAATCAGTGGAAAATAACCAGGAAGTTGAATAAATCTCATAGGAGTTGTGAGTAAGAAGATATCCCACTTTCTATCCAGATGATTGCAGATTAGCCTGTTCGAACATATGGCAATATCTTCATGATTCTTATCAAACCAGGATAAAACATGATCTAAGAAGCTTTATTTGGAACCACTAATCAGTGGAGAATAACCAGGAAGTTGAATAAATCTCATAAGTGTTGTGAGCAAAAAGATATCCCACCTTCTATCCAGATGATTGCAGATTAGCCTGTTCGAACATATGGCAATATCTTCATGATTCTTATCAAACCAGGATAAACCATGATCTAAGAAGCTTTATTTGGAACCACTAATCAGTGGAGAATAACCAGGAAGTTGAATAAATCTAATAAGTGTTGTGAGCAAGAAGATATCCCACCTTCTATCCAGATTAGCCTGCTCGGATATATGGCAATATCTTCATGATTCTTATCAAACCAGGATTAACCAATATATAAGAAGCTTTATTTGGAACCACTAATCAGTGGAGATTAACCAGGAAGTTGAATAAATCTCATAAGAGTTGTGAGTAAGAAGATATTCCACCTTCTATCCAGATGATTCCAGATTAGCCTGTTCGGACATATGCCATTATCTTCAGGATTCTTATCAAACCAGGATGAACCACGATCTAAGAAGCTTTATTTGGAACCACTAATCAGTGGAGAATAACCAGGAAGTTGAATAAATCTCATAGGAGTTGTGAGTAAGAAGATATCCCACTTTCTATCCAGATGATTGCAGATTAGCCTGTTCGAACATATGGCAATATCTTCATGATTCTTATCAAACCAGGATAAACCATGATCTAAGAAGCTTTATTTGGAACCACTAATCAGTGGAGAATAACCAGGAAGTTGAATAAATCTCATAGGAGTTGTGAGCAAGAAGATATCCCACTTTCTATCCAGATTAGCCTGTTCGGACATATGGCAATATCTTCATGATTCTTATCAAACCAGGATTAACCAATATATAAGAAGCTTTATTTGGAACCACTAATCAGTGGAGAATAACCAGGAAGTTGAATAAATCTCATAGGAGCTGTGATTAAGAAGATATCCCACTTTCTATACAGATGATTCCAGATTAGCCTGTTCGGACATATGCCATTATCTTCATGATTCTTATCAAACCAGGATGAACCACGATCTAGGAAGCTTTATTTGGAACCACTAATCAGTGGAGAATAACCAGGAAGTTGAATAAATCTCATAGGAGTTGTGATTAAGAAGATATCCCACTTTCTATCCAGAGGATTCCAGATTAGCATGTTCGGACATATGGCAATATCTTCATGATTCTTATCAAACCAGGATAAACCATGATCTAAGAAGCTTTATTTGGAACCACTAATCAGTGGAGAATAACCAGGAAGTTGAATAAATCTCATAAGTGTTGTGAGCAAGAAGATATCCCACCTTCTATCCAGATGATTCCAGATTAGCATGTTCGGACATATGCCATTATCTTCATGATTCTTATCAAACCAGGATGAACCACGATCTAAGAAGCTTTATTTGGAACCACTAATCAGTGGAGAATAACCAGGAAGTTGAATAAATCTCATAGGAGTTGTGAGCAAGAAGATATCCCACTTTCTATCCAGATTAGCCTGTTCGGACATATGGCAATATCTTCATGATTCTTATCAAACCAGGATTAACCAATATATAAGAAGCTTTATTGGGAACCACTAATCAGTGGAGATTAACCAGGAAGTTGAATAACTCTCATAAGAGTTGTGAGTAAGAAGATATCCCACCTTCTATCCAGATGATTCCAGATTAGCCTGTTCGGACATATGCCATTATCTTCAGGATTCTTATCAAACCAGGATGAACCACGATCTAAGAAGCTTTATTTGGAACCACTAATCAGTGGAGAATAACCAGGAAGTTGAATAAATCTCATAGGAGTTGTGAGTAAAAAGATATCCCACTTTCTATCCAGATGATTGCAGATTAGCCTGTTCGAACATATGGCAATATCTTCATGATTCTTATCAAACCAGGATAAACCATGATCTAAGAAGCTTTATTTGGAACCACTAATCAGTGGAGAATAACTAGGAAGTTGAATAAATCTCATAAGTGTTGTGAGCAAAAAGATATCCCACCTTCTATCCAGATGATTGCAGATTAGCCTGTTCGAACATATGGCAATATCTTCATGATTCTTATCAAACCAGGATAAACGATGATCTAAGAAGCTTTATTTGGAACCACTAATCAGTGGAGAATAACCAGGAAGTTGAATAAATCTAATAAGTGTTGTGAGCAAGAAGATATCCCACCTTCTATCCAGATTAGCCTGCTCGGATATATGGCAATATCTTCATGATTCTTATCAAACCAGGATTAACCAATATATAAGAAGCTTTATTGGGAACCACTAATCAGTGGAGATTAACCAGGAAGTTGAATAAATCTCATAAGAGTTGTGAGTAAGAAGATATCCCACCTTCTATCCAGATGATTCCAGATTAGCCTGTTCGGACATATGCCATTATCTTCAGGATTCTTATCAAACCAGGATGAACCACGATCTAAGAAGCTTTATTTGGAACCACTAATCAGTGGAGAATAACCAGGAAGTTGAATAAATCTCATAGGAGTTGTGAGTAAGAAGATATCCCACTTTCTATCCAGATTAGCCTGTTCGGACATATGGCAATATCTTCATGATTCTTATCAAACCAGGATTAACCAATATATAAGAAGCTTTATTGGGAACCACTAATCAGTGGAGATTAACCAGGAAGTTGAATAACTCTCATAAGAGTTGTGAGTAAGAAGATATCCCACCTTCTATCCAGATGATTCCAGATTAGCCTGTTCGGACATATGCCATTATCTTCAGGATTCTTATCAAACCAGGATGAACCACGATCTAAGAAGCTTTATTTGGAACCACTAATCAGTGGAGAATAACCAGAAAGTTGAATAAATCTCATAGGAGTTGTGAGTAAGAAGATATCCCACTTTCTATCCAGATGATTGCAGATTAGCCTGTTCGAACATATGGCAATATCTTCATGATTCTTATCAAACCATGATAAACCATGATCTAAGAAGCTTTATTTGGAACCACTAATCAGTGGAGAATAACCAGGAAGTTGAATAAATCTCATAAGTGTTGTGAGCAAGAAGATATCCCACCTTCTATCCAGATGATTCCAGATTAGCATGTTCGGACATATGCCATTATCTTCATGATTCTTATCAAACCAGGATGAACCACGATCTAAGAAGCTTTATTTGGAACCACTAATCAGTGGAGAATAACCAGGAAGTTGAATAAATCTCATAGGAGTTGTGAGCAAGAAGATATCCCACTTTCTATCCAGATTAGCCTGTTCGGACATATGGCAATATCTTCATGATTCTTATCAAACCAGGATTAACCAATATATAAGAAGCTTTATTGGGAACCACTAATCAGTGGAGATTAACCAGGAAGTTGAATAAATCTCATAAGAGTTGTGAGTAAGAAGATATCCCACCTTCTATCCAGATGATTCCAGATTAGCCTGTTCAGACATATATGCCATTATCTTCAGGATTCTTATCAAACCAGGATGAACCACGATCTAAGAAGCTTTATTTGGAACCACTAATCAGTGGAGAATAACCAGGAAGTTGAATAAATCTCATAGGAGTTGTGAGTAAGAAGATATCCCACTTTCTATCCAGATGATTGCAGATTAGCCTGTTCGAACATATGGCAATATCTTCATGATTCTTATCAAACCAGGATAAACCATGATCTAAGAAGCTTTATTTGGAACCACTAATCAGTGGAGAATAACCAGGAAGTTGAATAAATCTCATAAGTGTTGTGAGCAAGAAGATATCCCACCTTCTATCCAGATGATTCCAGATTAGCATGTTCGGACATATGCCATTATCTTCATGATTCTTATCAAACCAGGATGAACCACGATCTAAGAAGCTTTATTTGGAACCACTAATCAGTGGAGAATAACCAGGAAGTTGAATAAATCTCATAGGAGTTGTGAGCAAGAAGATATCCCACTTTCTATCCAGATTAGCCTGTTCGGACATATGGCAATATCTTCATGATTCTTATCAAACCAGGATTAACCAATATATAAGAAGCTTTATTTGGAACCACTAATCAGTGGAGAATAACCAGGAAGTTGAATAAATATCATAGGAGTTGTGATTAAGAAGATATCTCACTTTCTATCCAGAGGATTCCAGATTAGCATGTTCGGACATATGGCAATATCTTCATGATTCTTATCAAACCAGGATGAACCATGATCTAAGAAGCTTTATTTGGAACCACTAATCATTGGAGAATAACCAGGAAGTTGAATAAATCTCGTAAGTGTTGTGAGCAAGAAGATATCCCACCTTCTATCTAGATGATTCAAGATTAGCCTGTTCGGACATATGCCATTATCTTCATGATTCTTATCAAACCAGGATGAACCACGATCTAAGAAGCTTTATTTGGAACCACTAATCAGTGGAGAATAACCAGGAAGTTGAATAAATCTCATAAGTGTTGTGAGCAAGAAGATATCCCACCTTCTATACAGATGATTCCAGATTAGCCTGTTCGGACATATGCCATTATCTTCATGATTCTTATCAAACCAGGATGAACCACGATCTAAGAAGCTTTATTTGGAACCACTAATCAGTGGAGAATAACCAGGAAGTTGAATAAATCTCATAAGTGTTGTGAGCAAGAAGATATCCCACCTTCTATACAGATGATTCCAGATTAGCCTGTTCGGACATATGCCATTATCTTCATGATTCTTATCAAAAATGGATGAACCACGATCTAAGAAGCTTTATTTGGAACCACTAATAAGTGGAGAATAACCAGGAAGTTGAATAAATCTCATAGGAGTTGTGAGTAAGAAGATATCCCACCTTCTATCCAGATGATTCCAGATTAGCCTGTTCGGACATATTGCATTATCTTCATGATTCTTATCAAACCAGGATGAACCACGATCTAAGAAGCTTTATTTGGAACCACTAATCAGTGGAGAATAACCAGGAAGTTGAATAAATCTCATAGGAGTTGTGATTAAGAAGATATCCCCCTTTCTATCCAGATGATTCCAGATTAACCTGTTCGGACATATGGCAATATCTTCATGATTCTTATCAAACCAGGATGAACCACGATCTAAGAAGCTTGATTGGGAACCACTAATCAGTGGAGAATAACCAGGAAGTTGAATAAATCTCATAGGAGTTGTGAGTAAGAAGATATCCCACTTGCTATCCAAATGATTCCAGATTAGCCTGTTCGGACATATGGCAATATCTTCATGATTCTTATCAAACCAGGATGAACCACGATCTAAGAAACTTTATTTGGAACCACTAATCAGTGGAGAATAACCAGGAAGTTGAATAAATCTCATAAGTGTTGTGAGCAAAAAGATATCCCACCTTCTATCCAGATGATTCCAGATTAGCCTGTTCGGACATATGCCATTATCTTCATGATTCTTATCAAACCAGGATGAACCACGATCTAAGAAGCTTTATTTGGAACCACTAATCAGTGGAGAATAACCAGGAAGTTGAATAAATCTCATAGGAGTTGTGATTAAGAAGATATCCCCCTTTCTATCCAGATGATTCCAGATTAACCTGTTCGGACATATGGCAATATCTTCATGATTCTTATCAAACCAGGATGAACCACGATCTAAGAAGCTTGATTGGGAACCACTAATCAGTGGAGAATAACCAGGAAGTTGAATAAATCTCATAGGAGTTGTGAGTAAGAAGATATCCCACTTGCTATCCAAATGATTCCAGATTAGCCTGTTCGGACATATGGCAATATCTTCATGATTCTTATCAAACCAGGATGAACCACGATCTAAGAAACTTTATTTGGAACCACTAATCAGTGGAGAATAACCAGGAAGTTGAATAAATCTCATAAGGGTTGTGAGCAAGAAGATATCCCACCTTCTATCTAGATGATTCCAGATTAGCCTATTCGGACATATGCCATTATCTTCATGATTCTTATCAAACCAGGATGAACCACGATATAAGAAGCTTTATTTGGAACCACTAATCAGTGGAGAATAACCAGGAAGTTGAATAAATCTCATAGGAGTTGTGAGCAAGAAGATATCCCACTTTCTATCCAGATTAGCATGCTCGGATATATGGCAATATCTTCATGATTCTTATCAAACCAAGATTAACCAATATATAAGAAGCTTTATTTGGAACCACTAATCAGTGGAGAATAACCAGGAAGTTGAATAAATCTCATAGGAGTTGTGATTAAGAAGATATCCCACTTTCTATTCAGATGATTCCAGATTAGCCTGTTCGTACATATGGCAATATCTTCATGATTCTTATCAAACCAGGATGAACCACGATCTAAGAAGCTTTATTTGGAACCACTAATCAGTGGAGAATAACCAGGAAGTTGAATAAATCTCATAAGTGTTGTGAGCAAGAAGATATCCCACCTTCTATCCAGATGATTCAAGATTAGCCTGTTCGGACATATGCCATTATCTTCATGATTCTTATCAAACCAGGATGAACCACGATCTAAGAAGCTTTATTTGGAACCACTAATCAGTGGAGAATAACCAGGAAGTTGAATAAATCTCATAAGTGTTGTGAGCAAGAAGATATCCCACCTTCTATATAGATGATTCCAGATTAGCCTGTTCGGACATATGCCATTATCTTCATGATTCTTATCAAAAATGGATGAACCACGATCTAAGAAGCTTTATTTGGAACCACTAATAAGTGTAGAATAACCAGGAAGTTGAATAAATCTCATAGGAGTTGTGAGTAAGAAGATATCCCACTTTCTATACAGATGATTCCAGATTAGCCTGTTCGGACATATGCCATTATCTTCATGATTCTTATCAAACCAGGATGAACCACGATCTAAGAAGCTTTATTTGGAACCACTAATCAGTGGAGAATAACCAGGAAGTTGAATAAATCTCATAGGAGTTGTGATTAAGAAGATATCCCCCTTTCTATCCAGATGATTCCAGATTAACCTGTTCGGACATATGGCAATATCTTCATGATTCTTATCAAACCAGGATGAACCACGATCTAAGAAGCTTGATTGGGAACCACTAATCAGTGGAGAATAACCAGGAAGTTGAATAAATCTCATAGGAGTTGTGAACAAGAAGATATCCCACTTTCTATCCAGATTAGCATGCTCGGATATATGGCAATATCTTCATGATTCTTATCAAACCAGGATTAACCAATATATAAGAAGCTTTATTTGGAACCACTAATCAGTGGAGAATAACCAGGAAGTTGAATAAATCTCATAGGAGTTGTGATTAAGAAGATATCCTACTTTCTATTCAGATGATTCCAGATTAGCCTGTTCGTACATATGGCAATATCTTCATGATTCTTATCAAACCAGGATGAACCACGATCTAAGAAGCTTTATTTGGAACCACTAATCAGTGGAGAATAACCAAGAAGTTGAATAAATCTCATAAGTGTTGTGAGCAAGAAGATATCCCACCTTCTATCCAGATGATTCCAGATTAGCCTGTTCGGACATATGCCATTATCTTCATGATTCTTATCAAACCAGGATGAACCACGATGTAAGAAGATTTATTTGGAACCACTAATCAGTAGAGAATAACGAGGAAGTTGAATAAATCTCATAGGAGTTGTGAGTAAGAAGATATCCCACCTTCTATCCAGATGATTCCAGATTAGCCTGTTCGGACATATGGCAATATCTTCATGATTCTTATCAAACCAGGATGAACCAATATGTAAGAAGCTTGATTGGGAACCACTAATCAGTGGAGATTAACCAGGAAGTTGAATAAATCTCATAAGTGTTGTGAGCAAGAAGATATCCCACCTTCTATCCAGATGATTCCAGATTAGCCTGTTCGGACATATGCCATTATCTTCAGGATTCTTATCAAACCAGGATGAACCACGATCTAAGAAGCTTTATTTGGAACCACTAATCAGTGGAGAATAACCAGGAAGTTGAATAAATCTCATAGGAGTTGTGAGCAAGAAGATATCCCACTTTCTATCAAGATGATTGCAGATTAGCCTGTTCGAACATATGGCAATATCTTCATGATTCTTATCAAACCAGGATAAACCATGATCTAAGAAGCTTTATTTGGAACCACTAATCAGTGGAGAATAACCAGGAAGTTGAATAAATCTCATAAGTGTTGTGAGCAAGAAGATATCCCACCTTCTATCCAGATGATTCCAGATTAGCATGTTCGGACATATGCCATTATCTTCATGATTCTTATCAAACCAGGATGAACCACGATCTAAGAAGCTTTATTTGGAACCACTAATCAGTGGAGAATAACCAGGAAGTTGAATAAATCTCATAGGAGTTGTGAGCAAGAAGATATCCCACTTTCTATCCAGATTAGACTGTTCGGACATATGGCAATATCTTCATGATTCTTATCAAACCAGGATTAACCAATATATAAGAAGCTTTATTTGGAACCACTAATCAGTGGAGAATAACCAGGAAGTTGAATAAATCTCATAGGAGTTGTGATTAAGAAGATATCCCACTTTCTATCCAGAGGATTCCAGATTAGCATGTTCGGACATATGGCAATATCTTCATGATTCTTATCAAACCAGGATGAACCACGATCTAAGAAGCTTTATTTGGAACCACTAATCGGTGGAGAATAACCAGGAAGTTGAATAAATCTCATAAGTTTTGTGAGCAAGAAGATATCCCACCTTCTATCCAGATGATTCCAGATTAGCCTGTTCGGACATATGCCATTGTCTTCATGATTCTTATCAAACCAGGATGAACCACGATCTAAGAAGCTTTATTTGGAACCACTAATCAGTGGAGAATAACCAGGAAGTTGAATAAATCTCATATGAGTTGTGAGTAAGAAGATATCCTACTTTCTATCTAGATGATTCCAGATTAGCCTGTTCGAACATATGGCAATATCTTCATGATTCTTATCAAACCAGGATAAACCATGATCTAAGAAGCTTTATTTGGAACCACTAATCAGTGGAGAATAACCAGGAAGTTGAATAAATCTCGTAAGTGTTGTGAGCAAGAAGATATCCCACCTTCTATCCAGATGATTCAAGATTAGCCTGTTCGGACATATGCCATTATCTTCATGATTCTTATCAAACCAGGATGAACCACGATCTAAGAAGCTTTATTTGGAACCACTAATCAGTGGAGAATAACCAGGAAGTTGAATAAATCTCATAAGTGTTGTGAGCAAGAAGATATCCCACCTTCTATACAGATGATTCCAGATTAGCCTGTTCGGACATATGCCATTATCTTCATGATTCTTATCAAACCAGGATGAACCACGATCTAAGAAGCTTTATTTGGAACCACTAATCAGTGGAGAATAACCAGGAAGTTGAATAAATCTCATAAGTGTTGTGATCAAGAAGATATCCCACCTTCTATACAGATGATTCCAGATTAGCATGTTCGGACATATGCCATTATCTTCATGATTCTTATCAAAAATGGATGAACCATATCTAAGAAGCTTTATTTGGAACCACTAATAAGTGGAGAATAACCAGGAAGTTGAATAAATCTCATAAGTGTTGTGAGCAAGAAGATATCCCACCTTCTATACAGATGATTCCAGATTAGCCTGTTCGGACATATGCCATTATCTTCATGATTCTTATCAAAAATGGATGAACCACGATCTAAGAAGCTTTATTTGGAACCACTAATCAGTAGAGAATAACCAGGAAGTTGAATAAATCTCATAAGTGTTGTGAGCAAGAAGATATCCCACCTTCTATCCAGATGATTCCAGATTAGCCTGTTCGGACATATGGCAATATTTTCATGATTCTTATCAAGCCAGGATGAACCAATATATAAGAAGCTTGATTGGGAACCACTAATCAGTGGAGAATAACCAGGAAGTTGAATAAATCTCATAGGATTTGTGAGTAAGATGATATCCCACTTTCTATCCAGATTATTCCAGATTAGCCTGTTCGGACATATGGCAATATCTTTATGATTCTTATCAAACCAGGATGAACCACGATCTAAGAAGCTTTATTTGGAACCACTAATCAGTGGAGAATAACCAGGAAGTTGAATAAATCTCATAAGTGTTGTGAGCAAGAAGATATCCCACCTTCTATCCAGATGATTCCAGATTAGCCTGTTCGGACATATGCCATTATCTTCATGATTCTTATCAAACCAGGATGAACCACGATCTAAGAAGCTTTATTTGGAACCACTAATCAGTGGAGAATAACCAGGAAGTTGAATAAATCTCATAGGAGTTGTGAGTAAGAAGATATCCCACTTTCTATCCAGATGATTCCAGATTAGCCTGTTCGGACATATGGCAATATCTTCATGATTCTTATCAAACCAGGATGAACCACGATCTAAGAAGCTTTATTTGGAACCACAAATCAGTGGAGAATAACCAGGAAGTTGAATAAATCTCATAAGTGTTGTGAGCATGAAGATATCCCACCTTCTATACAGATGATTCCAGATTAGCATGTTCGAACATATGGCAATATCTTCATGATTCTTATCAAACCAGGATGAACCACGATCTAAGAAGCTTTATTTGGAACCACTAATCTGTGTAGAATAACCAGGAAGTTGAATAAATCTCATAAGTGTTGAGAGCAAGAAGATATCCACCTTCTATCCAGATGATTCCAGATTAGCCTGTTCGAACATATTGCAATATCTTCATGATTCTTATCAAACCAGGATGAACCACGATCTAAGAAGCTTTATTTGGAACCACTAATCTGTGTAGAATAACCAGGAAGTTGAATAAATCTCATAAGTGTTGTGAGCAAGAAGATATCCCACCTTTTATCCAGATGATTCCAGATTAGCCTGTTCGGACATATGCCATAATCTTCATGATTCTTATCAAACTAGGATGAACCACGATCTAAGAAGCTTTATTTGGAACCACTAATCAGTGGAGAATAATCAGGAAGTTGAATATATATCATAAGTGTTGTGAGCAAGAAGATATCCCACCTTCTATCCAGATGATTCCAGATTAGCCTGTTCGGACATATGCCATTATCTTCATGATTCTTATCAAACCAGGATGAACCACGATCTAAGAAGTTTTATTTGGAACCACTAATCAGTGTAGAATAACCAGGAAGTTGAATAAATCTCATAGGAGTTGTGATTAAGAAGATATCCCACTTTCTATTCAGATGATTCAAGATTAGCCTGTTCGGACATATGGCAATATCTTCATGATTCTTATCAAACCAGGATGAACCAATATAGAAGAAGCTTGATTGGGAACCACTAATCAGTGGAGAATAACCAGGAAGTTGAATAAATCTCATAGGAAGATATCCCACTTTCTATCCAGATGATTCCAGATCAGCCTGTTCGGACATATGGCAATATCTTCATGATTCTTATCAAACCAGGATGAACCACGATCTAAGAAGCTTTATTTGGAACCACTAATCAGTGGAGAATAACCAGGAAGTTGAATAAATCTCATAAGTGTTGTGAGCAAGAAGATATCCCACCTTCTATCCAGATGATTCCAGATTAGCCTGTTCGGACATATGCCATTATCTTCATGATTCTTATCAAACCAGGATGAACCACGATCTAAGAAGCTTTATTTGGAACCACTAATCAGTGGAGAATAACCAGGAAGTTGAATAAATTTCATAGGAGTTGTTAGGAAGAAGATATCCCACTTTCTATCCAGATGATTCCAGATTAGCCTGTTCGGACATATGGCAATATCTTCATGATTCTTATCAAACCAGGATGAACCACGATCTAAGAAGCTTTATTTGGAACCACTAATCAGTGGAGAATAACCAGGAAGTTGAATAAATCTCATAAGTGTTATGAGCAAGAAGATATCCCACCTTCTATCCAGATGATTCCAGATTAGCCTGTTCGGACATATGCCATTATCTTCATGATTCTTATCAATCCAGGATGAACCACGATCTAAGAAGCTATATTTGGAATCACTAATCAGTGGAGAATAACCAGGAAGTTGAATAAATCTCATAAGTTTTGTGAGCAAGAAGATATCCCACCTTCTATCCCGATGATTCCAGATTAGCCTGTTCGGACATATGCCATTATCTTCATGACTCTGATCAAACCAGGATGAACCACGATCTAAGAAGCTTTATTTGGAACCACTAATCAGTGGAGAATAACCACGAAGTTGAATAAATCTCATAAGTGTTGTGAGCAAGAACATATCCCACCTTCTATCCAGATGATTCCAGATTAGCCTGTTCGGACATATGCCATTATCTTCATGATTCTTATCAAACCAGGATGAACCACGATCTAAGAAGCTTTATTTGGAACCACTAATCAGTGGAGAATAACCAGGAAGTTGAATAAATCTCATAAGTGTTGTGAGCAAGAAGATATCCCACCTTCTATCCAGATGATTCCAGATTAGCCTGTTCGGACATATGCCATTATCTTCATGATTCTTATCAAACCAGGATGAACCAATATATAAGAAGCTTGATTGGGAACCACTGATCAGTGGAGAATAACCAGTAAGTTGCATAAATCTCATAGGAGTTGTGAGTAAGAAGATATCCCACTTTCTATCCAGATGATTCCAAATTAGCATGTTCGGACATATGGCAATATCTTCATGATTCTTATCAAACCAGGATGAACCACGATCTAAGAAGCTTTATTTGGAACCACTAATCAGTGGAGAATAATCAGGAAGTTGAATATATATCATAAGTGTTGTGAGCAAGAAGATATCCCACCTTCTATCCAGATGATTCCAGATTAGCCTGTTCGGACATATGCCATTATCTTCATGATTCTTATCAAACCAGGATGAACCACGATCTAAGAAGTTTTATTTGGAACCACTAATCAGTGTAGAATAACCAGGAAGTTGAATAAATCTCATAGGAGTTGTGATTAAGAAGATATCCCACTTTCTATTCAGATGATTCAAGATTAGCCTGTTCGGACATATGGCAATATCTTCATGATTCTTATCAAACCAGGATGAACCAATATAGAAGAAGCTTGATTGGGAACCACTAATCAGTGGAGAATAACCAGGAAGTTGAATAAATCTCATAGGAAGATATCCCACTTTCTATCCAGATGATTCCAGATCAGCCTGTTCGGACATATGGCAATATCTTCATGATTCTTATCAAACCAGGATGAACCACGATCTAAGAAGCTTTATTTGGAACCACTAATCAGTGGAGAATAACCAGGAAGTTGAATAAATCTCATAAGTGTTGTGAGCAAGAAGATATCCCACCTTCTATCCAGATGATTCCAGATTAGCCTGTTCGGACATATGCCATTATCTTCATGATTCTTATCAAACCAGGATGAACCACGATCTAAGAAGCTTTATTTGGAACCACTAATCAGTGGAGAATAACCAGGAAGTTGAATAAATTTCATAGGAGTTGTTAGGAAGAAGATATCCCACTTTCTATCCAGATGATTCCAGATTAGCCTGTTCGGACATATGGCAATATCTTCATGATTCTTATCAAACCAGGATGAACCACGATCTAAGAAGCTTTATTTGGAACCACTAATCAGTGGAGAATAACCAGGAAGTTGAATAAATCTCATAAGTGTTATGAGCAAGAAGATATCCCACCTTCTATCCAGATGATTCCAGATTAGCCTGTTCGGACATATGCCATTATCTTCATGATTCTTATCAATCCAGGATGAACCACGATCTAAGAAGCTATATTTGGAATCACTAATCAGTGGAGAATAACCAGGAAGTTAAATAAATCTCATAAGTTTTGTGAGCAAGAAGATATCCCACCTTCTATCCCGATGATTCCAGATTAGCCTGTTCGGACATATGCCATTATCTTCATGACTCTGATCAAACCAGGATGAACCACGATCTAAGAAGCTTTATTTGGAACCACTAATCAGTGGAGAATAACCACGAAGTTGAATAAATCTCATAAGTGTTGTGAGCAAGAACATATCCCACCTTCTATCCAGATGATTCCAGATTAGCCTGTTCGGACATATGCCATTATCTTCATGATTCTTATCAAACCAGGATGAACCACGATCTAAGAAGCTTTATTTGGAACCACTAATCAGTGGAGAATAACCAGGAAGTTGAATAAATCTCATAAGTGTTGTGAGCAAGAAGATATCCCACCTTCTATCCAGATGATTCCAGATTAGCCTGTTCGGACATATGCCATTATCTTCATGATTCTTATCAAACCAGGATGAACCAATATATAAGAAGCTTGATTGGGAACCACTGATCAGTGGAGAATAACCAGTAAGTTGCATAAATCTCATAGGAGTTGTGAGTAAGAAGATATCCCACTTTCTATCCAGATGATTCCAAATTAGCATGTTCGGACATATGGCAATATCTTCATGATTCTTATCAAACCAGGATGAACCACGATCTAAGAAGCTTTATTTGGAACCACTAATCAGTGGAGAATAATCAGGAAGTTGAATATATATCATAAGTGTTGTGAGCAAGAAGATATCCAACCTTCTATCCAGATGATTCCAGATTAGCCTGTTCGGACATATGCCATTATCTTCATGATTCTTATCAAACCAGGATGAACCACGATCTAAGAAGTTTTATTTGGAACCACTAATCAGTGTAGAATAACCAGGAAGTTGAATAAATCTCATAGGAGTTGTGATTAAGAAGATATCCCACTTTCTATTCAGATGATTCAAGATTAGCCTGTTCGGACATATGGCAATATCTTCATGATTCTTATCAAACCAGGATGAACCAATATAGAAGAAGCTTGATTGGGAACCACTAATCAGTGGAGAATAACCAGGAAGTTGAATAAATCTCATAGGAAGATATCCCACTTTCTATCCAGATGATTCCAGATCAGCCTGTTCGGACATATGGCAATATCTTCATGATTCTTATCAAACCAGGATGAACCACGATCTAAGAAGCTTTATTAGGAACCACTAATCAGTGGAGAATAACCAGGAAGTTGAATAAATCTCATAAGTGTTGTGAGCAAGAAGATATCCCACCTTCTATCCAGATGATTCCAGATTAGCCTGTTCGGACATATGCCATTATCTTCATGATTCTTATCAAACCAGGATGAACCACGATCTAAGAAGCTTTATTTGGAACCACTAATCAGTGGAGAATAACCAGGAAGTTGAATAAATTTCATAGGAGTTGTTAGGAAGAAGATATCCCACTTTCTATCCAGATGATTCCAGATTAGCCTGTTCGGACATATGGCAATATCTTCATGATTCTTATCAAACCAGGATGAACCACGATCTAAGAAGCTTTATTTGGAACCACTAATCAGTGGAGAATAACCAGGAAGTTGAATAAATCTCATAAGTGTTATGAGCAAGAAGATATCCCACCTTCTATCCAGATGATTCCAGATTAGCCTGTTCGGACATATGCCATTATCTTCATGATTCTTATCAATCCAGGATGAACCACGATCTAAGAAGCTTTATTTGGAATCACTAATCAGTGGAGAATAACCAGGAAGTTGAATAAATCTCATAAGTTTTGTGAGCAAGAAGATATCCCACCTTCTATCCCGATGATTCCAGATTAGCCTGTTCGGACATATGCCATTATCTTCATGACTCTGATCAAACCAGGATGAACCACGATCTAAGAAGCTTTATTTGGAACCACTAATCAGTGGAGAATAACCACGAAGTTGAATAAATCTCATAAGTGTTGTGAGCAAGAACATATCCCACCTTCTATCCAGATGATTCCAGATTAGCCTGTTCGGACATATGCCATTATCTTCATGATTCTTATCAAACCAGGATGAACCACGATCTAAGAAGCTTTATTTGGAACCACTAATCAGTGGAGAATAACCAGGAAGTTGAATAAATCTCATAAGTGTTGTGAGCAAGAAGATATCCCACCTTCTATCCAGATGATTCCAGATTAGCCTGTTCGGACATATGCCATTATCTTCATGATTCTTATCAAACCAGGATGAACCAATATATAAGAAGCTTGATTGGGAACCACTGATCAGTGGAGAATAACCAGTAAGTTGCATAAATCTCATAGGAGTTGTGAGTAAGAAGATATCCCACTTTCTATCCAGATGATTCCAAATTAGCATGTTCGGACATATGGCAATATCTTCATGATTCTTATCAAACCATGATGAACCACGATCTAAGAAGCTTTATTTGGAACCACTAATCAGTGGAGAATCACCAGGAAGTTGAATAAATCTCATAAGTGTTGTGAGCAAGAAGATATCCCACCTTCTATCCAGATGATTCCAGATTAGCCTGTTCGGACATATGCCATTATCTTCATGATTCTTACCAAACCAGGATGAACTGGTGTGATCCTAAGCAGGCTCTAACTCAGGGGATTGGATCCATGGTATGAGATAGCTAAGACACTGATCAAAGCTTGGTTGAATGGGCAGTTTCAAGGTCTCATTGGAATGATCTATGAAATTCTGGACAGAGAGAAGAGAAGAACTCTTGACTCATCTTGGTGTGGAGAACATTATGATCAGGAGAAAGACAAGTTAGACAAGCTTCAAGAATCAGATGGTATGCTAGCTTGATGGAGGATGCATTGGCTTCTCAACTGGACCAGTTACAAGATCAACAGAGACAAGCTATTCTACACTTGGCTGCTGGCGTGAAAAGAGAAGAGGAGTTAACCAAGAGAGCAGAGAAATTAAACCATTGGTTTAGTCTCTTTATTTTTATTTAATTGTAATGTTTTTAATTTAAACCAAATACAATCTGCTGTAGGATTAAACCAGCAAACCAATTTCAAATTGGATTATGATTAGGATTTTTAGTAAACCATTATGGTTTAGGATTAGGTTTTCTATTTTATGCTTTTCAATATATGTAGCCACGTTTTGGCAATCAAGGAATCAATCGACATTTTTATCATCTTCTTTGTTTTGAGTTTTCTCTCAATTCTGCTGGTGTGTAATATCCAGCCTTTGGGTTCTCTGATTTGGTGTGTAATATCCAGACCAGAAGCCTTGGAGTATCAGGAGAAGAGTCATATCTCTTGTGTCCCACATCAATCCACAAGCCTTGAAACAGATTGAGTCTTTGATTCTCTGTTTGCAAGGATTATCAAAGCATCTACCCACCTACAAGAGATCCAGGGAGAGACAGCCATTCCAGGGCTGTACCAAGTGGTATCAGAGCCTCTTGAAGGTTAGGGTAAGAAATTATAATCAGGTTTCATCAACTGCACACGGTTTTGTACTCTTTGGTAGCTGATCTACCACCACATCGTTTGGAAGAGCAGAAGAGTGGCAGAGAAGTGAAGCTACAACCAGTAAGGATCTAGGAGATTTTTGAACTTGTTTGGTAATGTATCCTGATGTTTTTTCTGGAGGATATGGTCCTGGATATGGACCAGAAGCTTTCATGGCGTGGGCTAGCAGCCTAGAGAGTTTCATTATGCAGAATCAAGTATCCTCATGGGAAAGCCTATCCCTTGCTGTTAGTTTGCTGAGAGGTGAGGCTAAAGCATGGTGGAGGGTAGAGAAAGAAGCTCGTTGGTATGATGAGGAACCAATCTACACTTGGAGTGAGCTTAAAATAGTCATGAGTTTTAAGTATGTGCCTGGTTTCCAATGGGAGGAGAAAGAACCAGATTTTGATTTTTTCTTGGAAGAGATTGAACAATCAGATTCACTACCAGAGGAATCAGTGTCCAAGATGGCAGTTGAACAGGAAGGAGAAACACAAGAGCTGTGTTTATATGTGCCTGGTCAAACAAAGAAAGAAGAGGGAGTGCTTGGAGAGTCATCTACAGCTTCTGAATCAGTCCTTTTATTGGTTGATCAAGGTGATAACTTTAAGACACTAACTTGTGATTTACTGATCAGGAATATGGTAGGTGTTCAGTTCAATGTGATGGAGCATCTGAGAGCTGTAAAAGGCTTGCAGCAAATTGTTTTTGAACCAGGAGGAAGCTTGAGTGCTAGTAGAAGAAGCAACAACAAGCTGGCTCAGAAAACAATTTCATATAAGCTTGATCTGCAAGGTTTCTTCACTCCTGAAAAACAAGATTTGAGGTCAAATCTTTTTGAAAGGAGAGAGGATGGTGTGATCTTGAGTAGCTGCAGTAAAAATAGAGGAGAAATAGGAGGTAACACGTCCTTGATCAGTCCCATAACTGATCAGAACCAGCTGAGATCAACAAAACAGAAACTTGTTGTGGTTAAGAAGATGCCAAAGCTTGAGAATGAATATGGTGATCATTACACACGACCACCAGACCCTATGCAGCATGAGAACCAAGTTATAATGATCATTGGCCCAGGTGTATTGAGACAGATCAGAGGTATTCTCCTAGGCAGCCAGAAGGAGCTAGTTCAGCCACCAGATCAATCAGTAAGGTTTTTGCTTGTTTACAGTAACATGATAAGGCACGTGAGAGGCTTGAAACACTTTGTTTTCAAGCCAGGAGAAGAGGTGTGTGTGTGCAAAGACAAGAACCAGGGCGTGATTGATAGAGTAAGGAAGTTGGGAATGATTGAGCAAGGTTCCAAGAGCTTGTTGAAGCATGGAAAAGGATTGCAGTTCTGGGTATTTGATCCAGGAGATGATCAGGGTTCTATCATCTTACAAGACTTGGATTTGAGGACAAATCCTTTTGAAGGGAGAGAGGATGGTGTGATCCTAAGCAGGCTCAAACTCAGGGGATTGGATCCATGGTATGAGATAGCTAAGACACTGATCAAAGCTTGGTTGAATGGGCAGTTTCAAGGTCTCATTGGAATGATCTATGAAATTCTGGACAGAGAGAAGAGAAGAACTCTGGACTCATCTTGGTGTGGAGAACATTATGATCAGGAGAAAGACAAGTTAGACAAGCTTCAAGAATCAGATGGTATGCTAGCTTGATGGAGGATGCATTGGCTTCTCAACTGGACCAGTTACAAGATCAACAGAGACAAGCTATTCTACACTTGGCTGCTGGCGTGAAAAGAGAAGAGGAGTTAACCAAGAGAGCAGAGAAATTAAACCATTGGTTTAGTCTCTTTATTTTTATTTAATTGTAATGTTTTTAATTTAAACCAAATACAATCTGCTGTAGGATTAAACCAGCAAACCAATTTCAAATTGGATTATGATTAGGATTTTTAGTAAACCATTATGGTTTAGGATTAGGTTTTCTATTTTATGCTTTTCAATATATGTAGCCACGTTTTGGCAATCAAGGAATCAATCGACATTTTTATCATCTTCTTTGTTTTGAGTTTTCTCTCAATTCTGCTGGTGTGTAATATCCAGCCTTTGGGTTCTCTGATTTGGTGTGTAATATCCAGACCAGAAGCCTTGGAGTATCAGGAGAAGAGTCATATCTCTTGTGTCCCACATCAATCCACAAGCCTTGAAACAGATTGAGTCTTTGATTCTCTGTTTGCAAGGATTATCAAAGCATCTACCCACCTACAAGAGATCCAGGGAGAGACAGCCATTCCAGGGCTGTACCATGAACCACGATCTAAGAAGCTTTATTTGGAACCACTAATCAGTGGAGAATAACCAGGAAGTTGAATAAATTTCATAGGAGTTGTTAGGAAGAAGATATCCCACTTTCTATCCAGATGATTCCAGATTAGCCTGTTCGGACATATGGCAATATCTTCATGATTCTTATCAAACCAGGATGAACCACGATCTAAGAAGCTTTATTTGGAACCACTAATCAGTGGAGAATAACCAGGAAGTTGAATAAATCTCATAGAGTGTTATGAGCAAGAAGATATCCCACCTTCTATCCAGATGATTCCAGATTAGCCTGTTCGGACATATGCCATTATCTTCATGATTCTTATCAATCCAGGATGAACCACGATCTAAGAAGCTTTATTTGGAATCACTAATCAGTGGAGAATAACCAGGAAGTTGAATAAATCTCCTAAGTTTTGTGAGCAAGAAGATATCCCACCTTCTATCCCGATGATTCCAGATTAGCCTGTTCGGACATATGCCATTATCTTCATGACTCTGATCAAACCAGGATGAACCACGATCTAAGAAGCTTTATTTGGAACCACTAATCAGTGGAGAATAACCACGAAGTTGAATAAATCTCATAAGTGTTGTGAGCAAGAACATATCCCACCTTCTATCCAGATGATTCCAGATTAGCCTGTTCGGACATATGCAATTATCTTCATGATTCTTATCAAACCAGGATGAACCACGATCTAAGAAGCTTTATTTGGAACCACTAATCAGTGGAGAATAACCAGGAAGTTGAATAAATCTCATAAGTGTTGTGAGCAAGAACATATCCCACCTTCTATCCAGATGATTCCAGATTAGCCTGTTCGGACATATGCCATTATCTTCATGATTCTTATCAAACCAGGATGAACCAATATATAAGAAGCTTGATTGGGAACCACTGATCAGTGGAGAATAACCAGTAAGTTGCATAAATCTCATAGGAGTTGTGAGTAAGAAGATATCCCACTTTCTATCCAGATGATTCCAAATTAGCATGTTCGGACATATGACAATATCTTCATGATTCTTATCAAACCAGGATGAACCACGATCTAAGAAGCTTTATTTGGAACCACTAATCAGTGGAGAATCACCAGGAAGTTGAATAAATCTCATAAGTGTTGTGAGCAAGAAGATATCCCACCTTCTATCCAGATGATTCCAGATTAGCCTGTTCGGACATATGCCATTATCTTCATGATTCTTATCAAACCAGGATGAACCACGATCTAAGAAGCTTTATTTGGAACCACTAATCAGTGGAGAATAACCAGGAAGTTGAATAAATCTCATAGGAGTTGTGAGTAAGAAGATATCCCACTTTCTATCCAGATGATTCCAGATTAGCTTGTTCGAACATTTGCCATTATCTTCATGATTCTGTTCAAACCAGGATGAACCACGATCTAAGAAGCTTTATTTGGAACCACTAATCAGTGGAGAATAACCAGGAAGTTGAATAAATCTCATAAGTTTTGTGAGCAAGAAGATATCCCACCTTCTATCCAGATGATTCCAGATTAGCCTGTTCGGACATATGCCATTATCTTCATGATTCTTATCAAACCAGGATGAACCACGATCTAAGAAGCTTTATTTGGAACCACTAATCAGTGGAGAATAACCAGGAAGTTGAATAAATCTCATAAGTGTTGTGAGCAAGAAGATATCCCACCTTCTATACAGATGATTCCAGATTAGCTTGTTCGGACATATGCCATTATCTTCATGATTCTTATCAAACCAGGATGAACCAATATATAAGAAGCTTGATTGGGAACCAATAATCAATGGAGAATAACCAGTAAGTTGAGTAAATCTCATAGGAGTTGTGAGTAAGAAGATATCCCACTTTATATCCAGATGATTCCAGATTAGCCTGTTCGGACATATGGCAGTATCTTCATGATTCTTATCAAACCAGGATGAACCACGATCTAAGAAGCTTTATTTGGAACCACTAATCAATGGAGAATAACCAGGAAGTTGAATAAATCTCATAGGAGTTGTGAGTAAGAAGATATCCCACTTTCTATCCAGATGATTCCAGATTAGCCTGTTTGAACATATGGCAATATCTTCATGATTCATATCAAACCCGGATGAACCACGATCTAAGAAGCTTTACTTGGAACCACTAATCAGTGGAGAATAACCAGGAAGTTGAATAAACCTCATAAGTGTTGTGAGCAAGAAGATATCCCACCTTCTATCCAGATGATTCCAGATTAGCCTGTTCGGACATATGCCATTATCTTCATGATTCTTATCAAACCAGGATGAACCACGATCTAAGAAGCTTTATTTGGAACCACTAATCAGTGGATAATAACCAGGAAGTTGAATAAATCTCATAAGTGTTGTGAGCAAGAAGATATCCCACCTTCTATCCAGATGATTCCAGGTTAGCCTGTTCGGACATATGCCATTATCTTCATGATGAGGACATAGAACCAGACATCAACATCCCCACACTTAGACAAGCTCCAAGGACAAGATCAGGAACTAGAGGTGTTGTTGCCAGCTTTAACAAAGCCATAGAAGTTCTTCTCATCAAGATCAACATCAACACCAAGCTAGAAGCCATCACAAACCGCATGGATCAATTCACTATAACCGGAGGAGAAGCTAATAAAGATGAAGCTTATGTTATACAAGTTGGTCCAAAGGATGATGATAACATATGGTCCATTCTTCCTCACAAAGGAATGGTTTCGTTATTTGTCATCACGCCTAAGTGAAACGGTGAGCATTGGGAAGAGAAGAGCAAGCCTTCAAACGACATCACTTCACCAGATCAAATAAGGCTCCTCTCCAACGGCTACTTCTTTTCAAACCTCATCCGCATCAAGGTAAGTAAGGTAAGTCCATTTACATTATGATTTATATCCTATGGTTTATCTTGCAGGGTCTTGTGACATTTTATTTCTTTTATTTCATTTCGTTGAGTCAGGCATTGTTTAGCCTATGTTTTCTTAAGTCCTAGATCGAGTCTTTGTATTGTTTTTGCTTCAAGACCCCTAGAAGGGCACAACTGCATTGGCGAGTATATAAGCCCCTATAAGCAGTCATGTATCTTTAACCTTGATGAAATATATGAGTCGGTTTGCCCTAGCAACTAAACCTAAGTCTTTGAGAGTTTGTGAGAAGCAGCCTCCAAGCAAATCGTGATTTATCAAACTCCTCTCCATAGAGTTTGTGGTTCACCTCGATCCATCTCTTTGATTGTGTGATTCAATCAATCTTCATTCCATCTACCCATCTCTATATCATTGTTGAGTTGTTTATACGAACAAGCAACAAAGATCCATCCTTCATCCACACGCCATCTCTCATCCCTTGAAGTATCAAGTTGGTTATACGACCAAGTGGTGCTTTCCATCCCCCATTGGTGTCCTCACGAGTCTCTCACCATCCGGATCCATCTCACAAATCATCATCACTATCAGATCACTCCATCTCAAGCCATCTCATCACCAATCGGTTCATTGATTCACTCTCCCATCCAACCAGCTTGAGCAAGGTCCTCTTTGTGCCTATATCATTTTGGTATCAGAGCTTAAACGCTCAAAATCAGGTTGTTTCTTTTCCCTTTAGGTAGATCGTTTAGTTTTATTAAAAAAAAAATTTATTTTTGCTTAGTTCTTGTGTTTCACCATTGTTAAGCTCTTAGTTGTTCTTGTTTCATATAAATCGAAAAGAAAAGAAGAAGTTGTTTTGTTTTTATTGTTTGATCCGAAAATCCCAAGAAAAACCCAAAAGATTTTTGTTTTGGTGATTGTTGCATTTCGAGTTTCCTAGTATAGCTCCATCGCATATCATCTTTCCATATTTAAAACAAGGCATTTGCATTTCGAGATTCCCATCTCTTTGCATAATTCTTTGCTATCATATAGTTATATATATCGGTCCATTGCATTTTATTTGTAGTTTTACTTCTTTGATAACTTCACTTGATCTTGAAATTCTTTTCAGGTCAAGACATGGGAGACACAAGCTCAACTTCAGCTGACACCGCAACTACTATGGCTCAACTCCTAGTTGCAATGCAATCCATCAGTGAAAGGATGACTCGCCTAGAGCAAGGGCAACAAGCTCGAGCCAACCAACCGGCTCAAGGAGCAAATAACAATCCTCAAGACCAACAACAACCACAACCGCAACAACAAGACAATCCCCGAGCTGAGGATGATTCGTATAGTGACATGCCGAGTCTAGAAGAAGAAGAACAAAGACCCCCTCCTAGAAGAAATGCTAGAGATAGAGGAAGAAACCGAGGAAGAGGACATGATCAAGAGCATGATCAATGGCAAGGAGGCAAAGACTTGAAGCTCACGCCACCAACCTTTGCTGGAAAGGTAAACCCTGACGCCTACATTGATTGGGAGACACGCATGGAGTACATCTTTGACTATTACCACTACTCCGAGCTAAGGAAGATCTCTCTAGCTGCTGCTCAGCTCACTGAAACCGCCTTGACATGGTGGGATCGAGAGCTATCCGAGAGGAGAAGACTAAGGCGTGCACCCATTGCTCTTTGGGATGACATGAGAGCCATGCTGAGGAGGAGATATGTGCCAAGTTACTACTACCGTGACTTGCAAAAGAGGTTCAGGAAGCTCACTCAAGGTTCCAAGTCAGTTGAGGAGTACTATGAAGAGTTTGATGCTATGAGGAACCGCTTAGAAGTTCAAGACTCTGAGGAAACCTTGATGGCACAATTCTTGGATGGACTCCAAGATAGGATAACAAGAAAGGTGGAGAGACAGAACTATGAGCATTTCCATGATCTAATCCACTTTGCTATCCAAGCAGAGCAACACATCAAGTGCAAAACCGCAGCTACAAGTAGGAGTAAGAACACTTGGACTCTACCAGCTCAAAGAAATGACAAGGGCAAGTCCATTGAGGTTGAGAGCCGGTTCAAGAAGAACTCCACTACTGATGCATCTAAGGGCAACAAGGCTGATCAAAGCAAGCCTAGTGCACCTAGGAACCGAGACATCACTTGCTACAAGTGCCAAGGTAAGGGACACTATGCAAGAGATTGTCCTAACCAAAGAGTCATGATCCTTAGAGAAGATGGAGGATATGAGACTCAAGAAGAAGAAGCAGAAGCGGATGCTACTGATGAGGAAATCACTGATTATCCAGATGAGGGAGAGATACTTGTGACAAGAAGAGTACTTAGTGCAATGTTCGAACCAGAAACTATTCAAAGGGAGAACATCTTTCATACAAGATGCACCATTGAATCTAAGGTATGTAGCTTGATCATTGATGGTGGTTCATGTACTAATGTTGCTAGCAAGTATTTGGTTGATAAGCTAGGTCTCAAGACAACCACACATCCAAGACCTTATAGATTGAAGTGGTTAAATGATGAAACCGAGCTAAAGATTGGTGAGCAAGTGGAAGTCTCTTTCAGCATAGGCCGATATGCTGATAAGGTAATTTGTGATGTGGTTCCTATGCAAGCTGGTCATCTTTTGCTTGGCAGGCCTTGGCAATTTGACAAGGAGACCATACACAATGGACGCACCAACTACTATAGTTTCACTCACAACAACCGCAAGCACAACCTAGCTCCTTTAACTCCACAACAAGTCTTTGACTTGCAAAAGGATATGAGCAAAGGAAACAAGGTAAGTAAGACTAATCTCTATATTAGTCCATCTAAAGTTTTAAAATATTTAGAAAACAAAACACAAGTGCTACTAATGATCTTTAAGGAAGGTGTTTTGACAGATTATAAAGATCAAGAACTCCCACCAGAAGTTGTGCAACTACTTGAGAAGTTCCCTGATATCTTTCCAGAAGATATTCCTGCTGGTCTACCACCAATAAGAGGAATAGAACACCAGATTGATCTAGTACCAGGAGCTCCATTGCCAAACCGACCAGCCTATAGAGTCAATCCGGAAGAAGCCAAAGAATTGGAGAGACAAGTGCAAGACTTGATGGACAAGGGATACATAAGAGAAAGTCTAAGTCCTTGTGCAGTTCCAGTTCTTCTAGTGCCAAAGAAAGATGGGACTTGGAGGATGTGTGTTGATTGCCGAGCCATAAACAACATCACCATCAAATATAGACATCCAATCCCACGGCTAGATGACATGCTAGACGAACTCAGTGGTGCCACTATCTTCTCAAAGATAGATTTGAAGAGTGGTTATCACCAGGTAAGAATGAAAGAAGGAGATGAGTGGAAGACTGCTTTCAAGACCAAGAGAGGTCTTTATGAATGGCTAGTCATGCCATTTGGTCTTACCAATGCTCCAAGCACTTTCATGCGCCTCATGAACCATGTCCTAAGGGAGTACATCTGTAAGTTTGTAGTTGTATACTTTGATGATATCTTAGTCTATAGCAACAGCTTAGAAAATCATCTTATCCATCTTGAAAATGTTTTGGAAACCTTGCGCCAAGAGCATCTTTATGCTAATCTCAAGAAATGTACTTTTTGCACTGATCAACTAGTTTTCCTAGGCTTTGTTGTTAGTTCACAGGGTCTAAAAGTGGATAAAGAGAAGATCAAAGCAGTACAAGAGTGGCCCACGCCAACTACAATAGGCCATGTGAGGAGTTTCCATGGACTAGCAAGCTTCTATAGAAGATTTGTCCGAGAGTTCAGCACCATAGCTGCCCCATTAGCTTCAGTAATCAGGAAAGATGTGGCTTTCAAATGGGGAAGTGAACTGGATGAGGCTTTTCAAAACCTCAAAGATAGTTTAACTAATGCTCCTGTTTTAGTTTTACCTGATTTTAACAAAACTTTTGAGATTGAATGTGATGCATCAGGGACAGGTATTGGAGCAGTGTTAACTCAAGGGGGAAAGCCAGTAGCATTCTTCAGTGAGAAGTTACATGGAGCTACACTAAACTATCCTACCTATGATAAAGAGCTATATGCACTAGTGAGGTCATTGGAGACTTGGCAGCACTATCTACTCTCTAAGGAGTTTGTGATACACACTGACCACGAGACACTCAAGTACTTGAGAGGACAAACTACCTTGACGAAGAGGCACGCAAGGTGGCTAGAGTTTGTGGAATCTTTTCCTTATATCATCAAGTACAAGAAAGGAAAGGAGAACATTGTAGCTGACGCTTTGTCAAGAAGGCATGCGCTTATTTCTTTGATGGAAGCCAAGGTAATGGGGTTTGAGCACATCAAAGAGCAGTACCAAGAAGATCCAGACTTTGGAGACATCTACAAGCAGTGCAAGCAAGCCGCATTCGGATCTTTCTATCAGCATGATGAGTTTCTATTTAAGGATAAGAGGTTGTGTATCCCACAAGGTTCCATGCGAGACTTGATCTTGAGAGAAGCACATGGTGGTGGACTTATGGGACACTTCGGGCGTGACAAAACCTTAAGTATAGTAGCAGAACACTTCTATTGGCCACACTTGAGAAGAGATGTAGAGAAGCTATGCGCAAGATGCATTGTTTGTCTCAAAGCTAAATCCAGGTTACATCCTCATGGTCTTTACATTCCTTTACCTATTCCTGACCTACCTTGGGTAGATATTTCCATGGATTTTGTTTTAGGTTTGCCAAAGATCAGGAACAAGGACTCCATCTTTGTTGTGGTGGACAGGTTTTCTAAGATGGCTCATTTTATTCCTTGCAATAAGACTAATGATGCTACTCAAACTGCTGATTTATTCTTTAAGGAAGTGGTTAAGCTTCATGGTATTCCTAGAACTATTGTTTCTGACAGGGACACAAAGTTCTTGAGCCACTTTTGGAGGACCATTTGGAGGAAGTTGGGTACCAAGCTCTTATTCTCTACCACTTGCCATCCTCAAACTGATGGACAAACTGAGGTTGTTAACCGCACTCTATCCACTCTCTTGAGAGCCACGGTTGGTAAGAACTTGAGGAATTGGCTTGATTGTTTACCTTTCATTGAATTTGCTTATAATAGAGTTCCTCATTCAGCTACTAAACTTTCACCTTTTGAGATTGTGTATGGTTTTAAGCCAATGACTCCTTTAGATCTCTCTCCTATTCTACCACAAAAGGATCAAATGGTGAGTACTGATGGTGAGACTAAGGCTGAGCTTATGAAGAAAATCCACCAGAAGGTTAAGGAGAACCTAGAGAAGCAAAATGAGCAGAACAAGAAGCAAGGTGACAAGGGAAGAAAGGAGGTTTCATTTGAACCAGGAGATTGGGTGTGGTTACATATGAGGTCCGAGAGGTTTCCAAAGCAAAGGAAGTCCAAGCTCTCACTAATAGGAGATGGCCCATTCAAAGTCTTGAAGAAGATCAATGACAATGCCTATCAATTGGAGCTGCCGGTTGAGTTTAATGTTTCTTCTACTTTCAATGTGTCAGATTTATCTTATTTTCATGCAGATGAAACTGTTCTGAGGTCAGAACCTTCTCAAGAGGGAGAGAATGATGAGGACATAGAACCAGACATCAACATCCCCACACTTAGACAAGCTCCAAGGACAAGATCAGGAACTAGAGGTGTTGTTGCCAGCTTTAACAAAGCCATAGAAGTTCTTCTCATCAAGAGCAACATCAACACCAAGCTAGAAGCCATCACAAACCGCATGGATCAATTCACTATAACCGGAGGAGAAGCTAATAAAGATGAAGCTTATGTTATACAAGTTGGTCCAAAGGATGATGATAACATATGGTCCATTCTTCCTCACAAAGGAATGGTTTCCTTATTTGTCATCACGCCTAAGTGAAACGGTGAGCATTGGGAAGAGAAGAGCAAGCCTTCAAACGACATCACTTCACCAGATCAAATAAGGCTCCTCTCCAACGGCTACTTCTTTTCAAACCTCATCCGCATCAAGGTAAGTAAGGTAAGTCCATTTACATTATGATTTATATCCTATGGTTTATCTTGCAGGGTCTTGTGACATTTTATTTCTTTTATTTCATTTCGTTGAGTCAGGCATTGTTTAGCCTATGTTTTCTTAAGTCCTAGATCGAGTCTTTGTATTGTTTTTGCTTCAAGACCCCTAGAAGGGCACAACTGCATTGGCGAGTATATAAGCCCCTATAAGCAGTCATGTATCTTTAACCTGGATGAAATATATGAGTCAGTTTGCCCCTAGCAACTAAACCTAAGTCTTTGAGAGTTTGTGAGAAGCAGCCTCCAAGCAAATCGTGATTTATCAAACTCCTCTCCATAGAGTTTGTGATTTCACCTCGATCCATCTCTTTGATTGTGTGATTCAATCAATCTTCATTCCATCTACCCATCTCTATATCATTGTTGAGTTGTTTATACGAACAAGCAACAAAGATCCATCCTTCATCCACACGCCATCTCTCATCCCTTGAAGTATCAAGTTGGTTATACGACCAAGTGGTGCTTTCCATCCCCCATTGGTGTCCTTCACGAGTCTCTCACCATCCGGATCCATCTCACAAATCATCATCACTATCAGATCACTCCATCTCAAGCCATCTCATCACCAATCGGTTCATTGATTCACTCTTCCATCCAACCAGCTTGAGCAAGGTCCTCTTTGTGCCTATATCACTTCATGATTCTTATCAAACAAGGATGAACCACGATCTGAGAAGCTTTATTTGGAACCACTAATCAGTGGAGAATAACCAGGAATGATGTGACCATGGGCTGATTTATGAATTTATGGACATGCAAGACATTCAGAAATTGATCCATGATGTTAGCTAACATGTCCAGCCCATTTTTATCAAGTTACAAGCCCAAGAAGATTCAAAATCAAGTGGTTTCTTTGCTGTTCAAAGAGAGTGACGAAAATTAGGTGGTTAATGGCATGGCAAGCTTCTCTCTCCTACACGCAAGAAATTCATTGTTTCAAGAAGACTCTCTCTCCTCCATGCACTTATTTATCATTTCCCATGTAATAAATATCTAGCTTTGTGAGCAAGTTTTGTTTCATTATAAATAAGTTGTAACCTCAATGAAATAAAATAAGAGTTCAGTTTATATTTTTGGAACCTTGAGAGTGATTCTCAAATTTGTTTTCAGTCATGGTGTGTAATATCCATTGGTCAAAACTTTTATGATTGTTGGTGTGTAATATCCTTCAATCTAACTCAATCAAATTTGGTGTGTCATATCCAAAGGTGATTGTTATAGGGTAAATCAGGAGCTCTTCCGCAACTTCTGTGTGACCATTCGACCCACATCCCTTGATTGTTTGTTGCTCCAAGTTACACATCTTTTTCTCGTTGGACCGGTGCGTCACATCCGGCAATAGATCGAGTTTGTTGCTTTCTGCCTCATTCGATGCAAGGCTTATCATGTACCAATTTCAGAGTGTATTCCTTGGGAGGTTTTCATCAAGTGGTATCAAAGCAAGTTTGAGGGCTTCTGATTTGGGTTTGTTACGATTTCTTCTTTCTCTTCTCTTTGGGAACCTTATTTCATATCAATCTCTGTGAAAACTCTTCTCTGTCTATCTAAAAAGTGCGGGGGGGGGGGGGGGGGGGGGGCGACCAGTATAAAAAAAAATAAATAAATAAATAATAAGAAAGATCAAGGTATCTAAGGCTGAAGAGAAATCCAGCCAGACTGAAGAGAAATCCAGTCTCTGGTGGTAAAGTTCCCTGCGATTTAAATCCCTTAATACTGTTTATCTTTCTTCTCTTTGGGGTTGTTAGGGGATTGATCTTTGAAAGCTTGATCTTGTTGTTTGCTGAGCTACTGGATTCACAGAGAAAATTCACTACAAACTTGAGAGAAAACCTGAGAGAAACACCTGTGAGGCTTCGGCTATATTCTTGTCTACTAACTCTTCTTGTTGAGCTTCTTATCAGGAAACCATGTCTGCATCAGATCATGAACGAGAAGAATCTCCTACTCGTAGGATTGATAAATTACAGATGGAATCCTTGATGGCCACTTTGTTAAATGTCATAGAAAAGAAATTTGAAACTGAAAGAAACAACTCTGCTACTAACAATGTTTTAGGCTCTTCTTCTCAGGTCAGGAAAGCTGCTAGGGAGAAAAGAAGAGGAAAACGAGTTGATACTGGAGCTGATGTTGAAGATCTTTCCTCTTCTGGTAGGAGTTCTGATGAAAACCGATCAATAAGGACCTTGTCTCAGGGCAGGTCACACAGAAGTTGCGGAAGAGCTCCTGATTTACCCTATAACAATCTCCTTTGGATATGACACACCAAATTTGATTGAGTTAGATTGAAGGATATTACACACCAACAATCATAAAAGTTTTGACCAATGGATATTACACACCCTGACCGAAAACAAATTTGAGAATCACTCTCAAGGTTCCAAAAATATAAACTGAACTCTTATTTTATTTCATTGAGGTTACAACTTATTTATAATGAAACAAAACTTGCTCACAAAGCTAGATATTTATTACATGGGAAATGATAAATAAGTGCATGGAGGAGAGAGAGTCTTCTTGAAACAATGAATTTCTTACATGTAGGAGAGAGAAGCTTGCCATGCCATTAACCACCTAATTGTCGTCACTCTCTTTGAACAGCAAAGAAACCGCTTGATTTTGAATCTTCTTGGGCTTGTAACTTGATAAAAATGGGCTGGACATGTTAGCTAACATCATGGATCAATTTCTGAATGTCTTGCATGTCCATAACTTCATAAATCAGCCCATGGTCACATCAAGGAAGTTGAATAAATCTCATAGGAGTTGCGATTAAGAAGATATCCCACTTTCTATCAAGATGATTCCAGATTAGCCTGTTCGGACATATGGCATTATCTTCATGATTCTTATCAAACCAGGATGAACCAATATATAAGAAGCTTGATTGGGAACCACTAATCAGTGGAGAATAACCAGGAAGTTGAATAAATCTGATAGGAGTTGTGAGTAAGAAGATATCCTACTTTCTATCCAGATGATTGCACATTAGCCTGTTCGGACATATGCCATTATCTTCATGATTCTTATCAAACCAGGATGAACTACGATCTAAGAAGCTTTATTTGGAACCACTAATCAGTGGAGAATAACCAGGAAGTTGAATAAATCTCATAAGTGTTGTGAGCAAGAAGATATCCCACCTTCTATCCAGATGATTCCAGATTAGCTTGTTCGGACATATGCCATTATCTTCATGATTCTTATCAAACCAGGATGAACCACGATCTAAGAAGCTTTATTTGGAACCACTAATCAGTGGAGAATAACCAGGAAGTTGAATAAATCTCATACGTGTTGTGAGCAAGAAGATATCCCACCTTCTATTCAGATGATTCCAGATTAGCCTGTTCGGACATATGCCATTATCTTTATGATTCTTATCAAACCAAGGATGAACCACGATCTAAGAAGCTTTATTTGGAACCACTAATCAGTTGAGAATAACCAGGAAGTTTAATAAATCTCATAAGTGTTGTGAGCAAGAAGATATCCCACCTTCTATCCAGATGATTCCAGATTAGCCTGTTCGGACATATGCCATTATCTTCATGATTCTTATCAAACTAAGATGAACCACGATCTAAGAAGCTTTATTTGGAACCACTAATCAGTGGAGAATAACCAGGAAGTTGAATAAATCTCATAGGAGTTGCGATTAAGAAGATACCCCACTTTCTATCCAGACGATTCCAGATTAGCCTGTTTGGACATATGGTAATATCTTCATGATTATTATCAAACCAGGATGAACCACGATCTAAGAAGCTTTATTTGGAACCACTAATCAGTGGATAATAACCAGGAAGTTGAATAAATCTCATAAGTGTTGTGAGCAAGAAGATATCCCACCTTCTATCAAAATGATTCCAGATTAGCCTGTTCGGACATATGCCATTATCTTCATGTTTCTTATCAAATCAGGATGAACCACGATCTACGAAGCTTTATTTGGAACCACTAATAAGTGGAGAATAACCAGGAAGTTGAATAAATCTCATAAGTGTTGTCAGCAAGAAGATATCCCACCTTCTATCCAGATGATTCCAGATTAGCATGTTCGGACATATGCCATTATCTTCATGATTCTTATCAAACCAGGATGAACCGCGATCTAAGAAGCTTTATTTGGAACCACTAATCAGTGGAGAATAACCAGGAAGTTGAATAAATCTCAGAAGTGTTGTGAGCAAGAAGATATCCCACCTTCTATCCAGATGATTCCAGATTAGCCTGTTCGGACATATGCCATTATCTTCATGATTCTTATCAAACCAGGATGAACCACGTTATAAGAAGCTTTATTTGGAACCACTAATCAGTGGAGAATAACCAGGAAGTTGAATAAATCTCATAAGTGTTGTGCGGAAGAAGATATCCCACCTTCTATCCAGATGATTCCAGATTAGCCTGTTCGGACATATGCCATTATCTTCATGATTCTTATTAAACCAGGATGAACCGCGATCTATGAAGCTTTATTTGGAACCACTAATCAGTGGAGAATAACCAGGAAGTTGAATAAATCTCATAGGAGTTGTGATTAAGAAGATATCCCACTTTCTATCCAGATGATTCCAGATTAGCATGTTCGGACATATGCCATTATCTTCATGATTCTTATCAAACCAGGATGAACCGCGATCTATGAAGCTTTATTTGGAACCACTAATCAGTGGAGAATAACCAGGAAGTTGAATAAATCTCATAGGAGTTGTGATTAAGAAGATATCCCACTTTCTATCCAGATGATTCTAGATTAGCCTGTTCGGACATATGGCAATATCTTCATGTTTCTTATCAAACCAGGAAGAACCAATATATAAGAAGCTTGATTGGGAACCACTAATCAGTGGAGAATAACCAGGAAGTTTAATAAATCTCATAGGAGTTGTGAGTAAGAAGATATCCCACTTTCTATCCAGATGATTCCAGATTAGCCTGTTCGGACATATGGCAATATCTTCATGATTCTTATCAAACCAGGATGAACCACGATCTAAGAAGATTTATTTGGAACCACTAATCAGTGGAGAATAAACAGGAAGTTAAATAAATCTCATAAGTGTTGTGAGCAAGAAGATATCACACCTTCTATCCAGATGATTCCAGATTAGCCTATTCGGACATATGCCATTATCTTCATGATTCTTATCAAACCAGGATGAACCACGATCTAAGAAGCTTTATTTGGAACCACTAATCAGTGGAGAATAACCAGGAAGTTGAATAAATCTCATAGGAGTTGTGAGTAAGAAGATACCCCACTTTCTATCCAGATGATTCCAGATTAGCATGTTCGAACATATGGCAATATCTTCATGATTCTTATCAAACCATGATGAACCACGATCTAAGAAGCTTTATTTGGAACCACTAATCAGTGGAGAATAACCAGGAAGTTGAATACATCTCATAAGTGTTGTGAGCAAGAAGATATCCCACCTTCTATCCAGATGATTCCAGATTAGCCTGTTCGGACATATGCCATTATCTTCATGATTCTTATCAAACCAGGATGAACCACGATCTAAGAAGCTTTATTTGGAACCACTAATCAGTGGAGAATAACCAGGAAGTTGAATAAATCTCATAAGTGTTGTGAGCAAGAAGAGATCCCACCTTCTATACAGATGATTCCAGATTAGCATGTTCGGACATATTCCATTATCTTCATGATTCTTATCAAACCAGGATGAACCACGATCTAAGAAGCTTTATTTGGAACCACTAATCAGTGGAGAATAACCAGGAAGTTGAATAAATCTCATAAGTATTGTGAGCAAGAAGATATCCCACCTTCTGTCCAGATGATTCCAGATTAGCCTGTTCGGACATATGCCATTATCTTCATGATTCTTATCAAACCAGGATGAACCACGATCTAAGAAGCTTTATTTGGAACCACTAATCAGTGGAGAATAACCAGGAAGTTGAATAAATCTCATAGGATTTGTTAGTAAGAAGATATCCCACTTTCTATCCAGATGATTCCAGATTAGCCTGGTCGGACATATGGCAATATCTTCATGATTCTTATCAAACCAGAATGAACCACGATCTAAGAAGCTTTATTTGGAACCACTAATCAGTGTAGAATAACCAGGAAGTTGAATAAATCTCATAGGAGTTGTGAGTAAGAAGATATCCCACTTTCTATCCAGATGATTCCAGATTAGCCTGTTCAGACATATGACAACATCTTCATGATTCTTATCAAACCAGGATGAACCAATATATAAGAAGCTTGATTGGGAACCACTAATCAGTGCATAATAACCAGGAAGTTGAATAAATCTCATAGGAGTTGTGAGTAAGAAGATATCCCACTTTCTATCTAGATGATTCCAGATTAGCCTGTTCGGACATATGGCAATATCTTCATGATTCTTATCTAACCAGGATGAACCACGATCTAAGAAGCTTTATTTGGAACCACTAATCACTGGAGAATAACCAGGAAGTTGGATAAATCTCATAAGTGTTGTGAGCAAGAAGATATCCCACCTTCTATCCAGATGATTCCAGATTAGCCTGTTCGGACATATGCCATTATCTTCATGATTCTTATCAAACCAGGATGAACCACGTTATAAGAAGCTTTATTTGGAACCACTAATCAGTGGAGAATAACCAGGAAGTTGAATAAATCTCATAAGTGTTGTGAGCAAGAAGATATCCCATCTTCTATCCAGATGATTCCAGATTAGCCTGTTCAGACATATTCCATTATCTTCATGATTCTTATCAAACCAGGATGAACCACGATCTAAGAAGCTTTATTTGGAACCACTAATCAGTGGAGAATAACCAGGAAGTTGAATAAATCTCATAAGTGTTGTGAGCAAGAATATATCCCACATTCTATCCAGATGATTCCAGATTAGCCTGTTCGGACATATGCCATTATCTTCATGATTCTTATCAAACCAGGATGAACCACGATCTAAGAAGCTTTATTTGGAACCACTAATCAGTGGAGAATAACCAGGAAGTTGAATAAATCTCATAAGTGTTGTGAGCAAGAAGATATCCCACCTTCTATCCAGATGATTCCAGATTAGCCTGTTCGGACATATGCCATTATCTTCATGATTCTTATCAAACCAGGATGAACCACGATCTAAGAAGCTTTATTTGGAACCACTAATCAGTGGAGAATAACCAGGAAGTTGAATAAATCTCATAAGTGTTGTGAGCAAGAAGATATCTCACCTTTCTCCAGATGATTCCAGATTAGCCTGTTCGGACATATGCCATTATCTTCATGATTCTTATCAAACCAGGATGAACCACGATATAAGAAGCTTGATTGGGAACCACTAACCAGTGGAGAATAACCAGGAAGTTGAATAAATCTCATAGGAGTTGTGAGTAAGAAGATTTCCCACTTTCTATCTAGATGATTCCAAATTAGCCTGTTCGGACATATGGCAATATCTTCATGATTCTTATCAAACCAGGATGAACCACGATCTAAGAAGCTTTATTTGGAACCAATAATCAGTGGAGAATAACCAGGAAGTTGAATAAATCTCATAAGTGTTGTGAGCAAGAAGATATCCCACCTTCTATCCAGATGATTCCAGATTAGCCTGTTCGGACATATGCCATTATCCTCATGATTCTTATCAAACCAGGATGAACCACGTTATAAGAAGCTTTATTTGGAACCACTAATCAGTGGAGAATAACCAGGAAGTTGAATAAATCTCATAAATGTTGTGAGCAAGAAGATATCCCACCTTCTATCCAGATGATTCCAGATTAGCATGTTCGGACATATGCCATTATCTTCATGATTCTTATCAAACCAGGATGAACCACGATCTAAGAAGCTTTATTTGGAACCACTAATCAGTGGAGAATAACCAGGAAGTTGAATAAATCTCATAAGTATTGTGAGCAAGAAGATATCCCACCTTTTATCCAGATGATTCCAGATTAGCCTGTTCGGACATATGCCATTATCTTCATGATTCTTATCAAACCAGGATGAACCACGATATAAGAAGCTTTATTTGGAACCACTAATCAGTGGAGAATAACCAGGAAGTTGAATAAATCTCATAGGATTTGTTAGTAAGAAGATATCCCACTTTCTATCCAGATGATTCCAGATTAGCCTGTTCGGACATATGGCAATATCTTCATGATTCTTATCAAACCAGAATGAACCACGATCTAAGAAGCTTTATTTGGAACAACTAATCAGAGTAGAATAACCAGGAAGTTGAATAAATCTCATAGGAGTTGTGAGTAAGAAGATATCCCACTTTCTATCCAGATGATTCCAGATTAGCCTGTTCAGAGATATGGCAACATCTTCATGATTCTTATCAAACCAGGATGAACCAATATATAAGAAGCTTGATTAGGAACCACTAATCAGTGCATAATAACCAGGAAGTTGAATAAATCTCATAGGAGTTGTGAGTAAGAAGATATCCCAGTTTCTATCTAGATGATTCCAGATTAGCCTGTTCGGACATATGGCAATATCTTCATGATTCTTATCTAACCAGGATGAACCACGATCTAAGAAGCTTTATTTGGAACCACTAATCAGTGGAGAATAACCAGGAAGTTGAATAAATCTCATAAGTGTTGTGAGCAAGAAGATATCCCACCTTCTATCCAGATGATTCCAGATTAGCCTGTTCGGACATATGCCATTATCTTCATGATTCTTATCAAACCAGGATGAACCACGTTATAAGAAGCTTTATTTGGAACCACTAATCAGTGGAGAATAACCAGGAAGTTGAATAAATCTCATAAGTGTTGTGAGCAAGAAGATATCCCACCTTCTATCCAGATGATTCCAGATTAGCATGTTCGGACATATTCCATTATCTTCATGATTCTTATCAAACCAGGATGAAACACGATCTAAGAAGCTTTATTTGGAACCACTAATCAGTGGAGAATAACCAGGAAGTTGAATAAATCTCATAAGTATTGTGAGCAAGAAGATATCCCACCTTCTATCCTGATGATTCCAGATTAGCCTGTTCGGACATATGCCTTTATCTTCATGATTCTTATCAAACCAGGATGAACCACGATCTAAGAAGCTTTATTTGGAACCATTAATCAGTGGAGAATAACCAGGAAGTTGAATAAATCACATAGGATTTGTTAGTAAGAAGATATCCTACTTTCTATCCAGATGATTCCAGATTAGCCTGTTCGGACATATGGCAACATCTTCATGATTCTTATCAAACCAGGATGAACCAATATATAAGAAGCTTGATTGGGAACTACTAATCAGTGCATAATAACCAGGAAGTTGAATAAATCTCATAGGAGTTGTGAGTAAGAAGATATCCCACTTTCTATATAGATGATTCCAGATTAGCCTGTTCGGACATATGGCAATATCTTCATGACTCTTATCAAACCATAATGAACCACGATCTAAGAAGCTTTATTTGGAACCACTAATCAGTGGAGAATAACCAGGAAGTTGAATAAATCTCATAAGTGTTGTGAGCAAGAAGATATCCCACCTTCTATCCAGATGATTCCAGATTAGCCTGTTCGGACATATGCCATTATCTTCATGATTCTTATCAAACCAGGATGAACCACGTTATAAGAAGCTTTATTTGGAACCACTAATCAGTGGAGTATAACCAGGATGTTGAATAAATCTCATAAGTGTTGTGAGCAAGAAGATATCCCACCTTCTATCCAGATGATTCCAGATTAGCATGTTCGGACATATTCCATTATCTTCATGATTCTTATCAAACCAGGATGAAACACGATCTAAGAAGCTTTATTTGGAACCACTAATCAGTGGAGAATAACCAGGAAGTTGAATAAATCTCATAAGTATTGTGAGCAAGAAGATATCCCACCTTCTATCCTGATGATTCCAGATTAGCCTATTCGGACATATGGCAATATCTTCATGTTTCTTATCAAACCAGGATGAACCAATATATAAGAAGCTTGATTGGGAACCACTAATCAGTGGAGAATAACCAGGAAGTTTAATAAATCTCATAGGAGTTGGGAGTAAGAAGATATCCCACTTTCTATCCAGATGATTCCAGATTAGCCTGTTCGAACATATGCCATTATCTTCATGATTCTTATCAAACCAGGATGAACCACGTTATAAGAAGCTTTATTTGGAACCACTAATCAGTGGAGAATAACCAGGAAGTTGAAAAATCTCATAAGTGTTGTGAGCAAGAAGATATCCCACCTTCTATCCAGATGATTCCAGATTAGCCTGTTCGGACATATGCCATTATCTTCATGATTCTTATCAAACCAGGATGAACCACAATATAAGAAGCTTTATGATGCGGCCATCAAACCAGTGGTTGAACCAGAGGTCAACCAAGCAGTCCAAACCGGCCACTTTGGAGGTACCAGCGACATAGGTCCAGTCCACGGCGTATATCTCGACAACCAAAAGGAGTTTTGGCGTGAAACAAATTTTAATGGATTCTACACTCAAGAAGGAGTCCAGCCCAATTGGAATATCCAGGAAATCTTACTGGACCAAGGAGTTATGAAATTTACACACCAGAGGTTCCCCAGCCCATCCATCTGCGAGTACCCGACTTTTGAAGGAGATTCAAGCCCAATGAAGGAGCGGCCTGAACCAAAGCCGATCATAGGATTCAAGAGGAGTCTCTCATCTTTCCAGGAAGCCCAATATCAGGAGAAATGGCCACGGAATTATGAAGTTATGCCCAATTTGCCAGAACCGGTCAAACCCGTTCTACACTTGCCTCAATTGGAAGCTAACCGGTTCAATCAGCTTCAAACCAGATATTGGCGTCCAGGAGATCATTCCAACCAATCAGGAGGTATTGAAGAAGTCCTTAGCTACACCAGAGCCCAGGAGATCAGTTGGTTCAATGAAGAGTCACTTAAATCAAACCGGAGCTATTTATGGAAAGATTGGACAATCTATCGGTTTGATCATTTCCAAGCTATCTCAATCCGACCAGAAGACATCAGGACTAAACCAAGACATCCAGGAGACATTACAGGCGTCCAAGAAGAGTTCCAGAAGTCCATACCATGCACCAGCCCACATTGGATCAGGAGGATCCACACTTACACCAAACTGCCTTATTTGGAGATCCTTGCAATAAAGCTCCAACAGCTCTTTTCTCTTCAGTTAAGGCACGACCTCAGCACCTTGCAGACCATAAGGAAGATTCCCAGGAAGCTTACTTACCCCCTCAAACCGTCCAGATACAAGAAGCACATCAGCCACATTCATTTGGCCAAGATTCTCACCATTAAGCCTCTAACGGCTATATTCCATGGAGCCATCAACTCTTTGATTTCCTTTGCTTTTATTTCGAGTTTATTAGTTTCCTTTTATCATTTTATGACTGTTAGAGTCTGTCTTGGTCGAGCTTATAAAGCTCTAGTCTTTGTTTCATTGTAAAGCACCCATCTTTGAAAGTAATAAGAATTATTCAGTTTTCTAGTTTTCTTAAAACTATTGTTTGAAGTCTTTAGAGTTTGTGAGAAGCAGCTCCAGAGCACCTTGACTTATCAAGACTCCTTTCCATAGTGTCTTGTGGCGTCCTCAATCCCCCCATCCTTCCATCCCATTCATTTGCCAAGCTTGAGAGAGTTACACAACCAGCAAGCAAAGCACCATCTCAATCCACTTCAATCATCAACTGATTAGGCTGAGAGTGATACACATCCAGCAGCCTAATTCCATCCTATCCTTTGTTATTTATCTTGTTTTATTCTTATTATCATCAGCATCTCATCCCTTTGCATTTGTTTCTGTTTTGCTTTATAAAAACTCATAAAAATCTATCTTCTTTGTTTTCAGGTTGAACCTCAGTTCATCAATTCATATAGTCTGATTTCCAGGCTGTATCATTTGGTATCAGAGCTCAAGCTCCTGACTAAGGTGATATCTATCCTTGCATTTCATATTTGCTTGCATTTGTTTTGCATTTATAAATCAAAAAGCCATAAAAACAGTTTCTGCATTTTTTTTGTGTTCTTGTTGCATTCAAAAAAAAATTTATAAAAAGAGGAAGACAAATTTATTTTCGTGTAGATCATCTAGGATTCAATTTTTTTTTATTAGCTTGTTTGCATTCATTGCCCAGCTCCCCTTGCCATTTTTTAGATTTTGTGCATTCATTTCAAAAAAAAATAAAAATCTGCATTTTTGCATTATTTTGATTCTTGCATTGCAAAGTTAAAAAAAAAAAGCATATCATTTTAATTTCGTGCATATCATATTTGTTTCATCATTTTGGTATTTGCATTTATAAAAAAAAAAAAGTGTGTGCATTTATTTGTTTCCATTTGAAAAAGTCAAAACAAAATCTGCATTTTAAGTTGTTTCCATTTCTGTTTGCATTGCATATTAAATCTGAAAATTCAAAAAAAAAAAATCATCCTAGTTATTGTTTCATATCATTTTTGTTTCTCCATTTCGTGCTTGCATCAGAAAAGAAAAATAAAAAGTTTTTATTGCATAGTTTATTTCATATCGGTTCATAATTGCATATTTCTCGGTTTAGTTTAAATTTCATTATTGCATTGGGTTTGTTTTGGTTCAATCATATTTCTCTATTCTTCACTTGATCTTTGAGATTGTTGCAGGAAGAAATGGGAGTGAAAGAACCAGGCCAAACAATGGAGGCCACACTGAGCCAGCAAGTTGTAGCCTTACAAAGACTCAAAAAGCAGATTGCTCAGATTGAGAAAAGAAACAAGGCACAAGGCCAACGACCAAAACCTGGAGAAAGTAGATTTGGAGAAGTACCTGAGGCTGTTTATGTCGAGCCCAAACCACCAGACCCCTCATGGAGAGCTCCATATACATCAATCGGACCAAAAAGGGAAGTAATCAAAAGTTGTGCTTATACATCTGACATCTTAGTGTTTTCAGGTTTAAGCAGGAACCCAGAGGTGTATTTAAGATGGGAAAAGAACATGGATAAGTGGCTGCTTTCCAACAAAGTTCCCAAAGAAAAGATGTTGTTACAAGCTGTCCAAGCCTTTACAAAAAATGCCTACAAATGGTGGTTAAAGGAGAGAACTGAACAAGTGTTAGATTGGAAAGACCTCAAAGTCAGAATGCACAAGGAGTTTGTAGAGAAGTTCCAACACCATGTCGTGCTAGTGACCATGAAGGAGACTAAGGGCATCAGTCCATACATGCTGTGCAAGCCAACTCCAAAACCAGAACATGAAAGTGTTCAAGTAAAGGCTATGGTAAGTCCTATACTGGATAAATTGGTTTATGAATCATCTCCCACTGGTATGAGTCACTTGTCTTTGTCAAAGAAAGTTAAGACAGGTCCTGAGGTCCAGAAAAATCCGAAATCCACATCCTTGTTTGAATCAAAAGTTCAAAAAGAATTATGTCCAAGGAAAAAGGAGATTTTAGAACCCAAAGAGGAGGACACATCAAGCCAAGGTAAGTCTTCAGATTTTAAAATTCTGAAAGATCAGACATGTTTTAAAATAGACCACCTTGTTGAAGCTTGCCCAACTAATCAGGTATTGAAAGAAACATCACTAGAAACTAAAACTGAAAATTTTAAAATATGTGATAGTTTTATTCAATCTGATTTGTTGCTTCCAAGTTCTTGTATAATGCACTTGTCTTTGTCAAAGGGTATTGTATCAGGAATTAAGGAGCATGAACTTGAAAGAGAAGACCTATTCTACCAGCATGGCATTGCTAAAGAGGAGGAAGCCATAAGTGAGGCTGGAAGAAATGATTTGTTGCTTAAAGAAGCAAAACCAGTAATCAAAGTATCAAACCAAGGTAAGTGTTTAACATCACCTTTAGATACTGGTTTAAATTTTTATATTATTGGTACATGGATACCAGATAAGAGCTGTATGCATACTGAAGTGCCAAGGGCCGAGCCAGACCATGAGCTCAATCAAAATCCACACCACAAGTGGAAACCAAAATCTGAACAAAGAATTGTTCAAGTGCCAAAACCTGAGGTAAATTTCACTATAGATCAGAATGCTACTATTATTTCCATGATAAGATTAATGCACTTGTCTTGTCCAAGGGAAAGTGAAATAGGTACAGGAGACCAAGGTGAGAGCAAGCCAAACAAAGAAATAAAATTTCTTGCTGCAACAGCTGAAAGTAAGGTTCTTTGTTCTTTGTTTTCATCAGTTTATAAATTCCTTTACTTTGGTATAATACACTTGTCTTTGCCAAGATGTTTTGACTCAGGTACAAGCAAAGAAAAAGGCAATCCAATTCGTGATGCAGTCATACAACAAGATGCCTTAACCATGTTGTCAATAGATGCTGTCCATAAAAGTGATGCTGAACTAGTACCATTTAAATTCAGCAAGGGAAGTTTCTCTGATCTTAAAACATCTATGACACTTGATTATTCAGATATGACTCACTTGTCTTTGCCAGAGAGTTTTGATCCAGGAATAAGACAAGAAGATGGTCATACCAGCCTAGATAAAAAGGTGCAAGAAAAGCAGCCCTCAATCCAATGCTGTCCAAAGAAGAATTTAATTCTTCATCATGCTGATGCACCTATGGTAAATTCGACCACAACACATTCTGTTCATACATCTACAGTATTAGATATAATTCATTTGGTCTTTGCCCAGAATGTTGAGAATTTTTCAGGTTGCAAAGAAGAAAGCTTTAAAGATATCCCACCGGATACTCTTTTATTGCTTGGAGAATCAGTCCCAAAGATGGTCAGAACCATCAACTCCAAAAGAGTGGAGAACCATCATCTCCAGAAGAGAAGAAATGACAATGTCCAGGCCACAGGCGTGATCATTTCCCATTTCGTTAAAGAAGAGCCACCAGATGCACAAACCATTACCAAACCAAAATTGTATCAAGGTAAGGTCCTAAACTCCCAAATGAGAATGAAACCTGACTTGCTCTATTGTGGTGTATCAGGTTATCCAGTTTTGAGGTCAAAACCTTCACAAGGGGGAGGGAATGATGCGGCCATCAAACCAGTGGTTGAACCAGAGGTCAACCAAGCAGTCCAAACCGGCCACTTTGGAGGTACCAGCGACATAGGTCCAGTCCACGGCGTATATCTCGACAACCAAAAGGATTTTTGGCGTGAAACAAATTTTAATGGATTCTACACTCAAGAAGGAGTCCAGCCCAATTGGAATATCCAGTAAAGCTTACTGGACCAAGGAGTTATGAAATTTACAAACCAGAGGTTCCCCAGCCCATCCATCTGCGAGTACCCGACTTTTGAAGGAGATTCAAGCCCAATGAAGGAGCGGCCTGAACCAAAGCCGATCATAGGATTCAAGAGGAGTCTCTCATCTTTCCAGGAAGCCCAATATCAGGAGAAATGGCCACGGAATTATGAAGTTATGCCCAATTTGCCAGAACCGGTCAAACCCGTTCTACACTTGCCTAAATTGGAAGCTAACCGGTTCAATCAGCTTCAAACCAGATATTGGCGTCCAGGAGATCATTCCAACCAATCAGTAGGTATTGAAGAAGTCCTTAGCTACACCAGAGCCCAGGAGATCAGTTGGTTCAATGAAGAGTCACTTAAATCAAACCGGAGCTATTTATGGAAAGATTGGACAATCTATCGGTTTGATCATTTCCAAGCTATCTCAATCCGACCAGAAGACATCAGGACTAAACCAAGACATCCAGGAGACATTACAGGCGTCCAAGAAGAGTTCCAGAAGTCCATACCATGCACCAGCCCACATTGGATCAGGAGGATCCACACTTACACCAAACTGCCTTATTTGGAGATCCTTGCAATAAAGCTCCAACAGCTCTTTTCTCTTCAGTTAAGGCACGACCTCAGCACCTTGCAGACCATAAGGAAGATTCCCAGGAAGCTTACTTACCCCCTCAAACCGTCCAGATACAAGAAGCACATCAGCCACATTCATTTAGCCAAGATTCTCACCATTAAGCCTCTAACGGCTATATTCCATGGAGCCATCAACTCTTTGATTTCCTTTGCTTTTATTTCGAGTTTATTAGTTTCCTTTTATCATTTTATGACTGTTAGAGTCTGTCTTGGTCGAGCTTATAAAGCTCTAGTCTTTGTTTCATTGTAAAGCACCCATCTTTGAAAGTAATAAGAATTATTCAGTTTTCTAGTTTTCTTAAAACTATTGTTTGAAGTCTTTAGAGTTTGTGAGAAGCAGCTCCAGAGCACCTTGACTTATCAAGACTCCTTTCCATAGTGTCTTGTGGCGTCCTCAATCCCCCCATCCTTCCATCCCATTCATTTGCCAAGCTTGAGAGAGTTACACAACCAGCAAGCAAAGCACCATCTCAATCCACTTCAATCATCAACTGATTAGGCTGAGAGTGATACACATCCAGCAGCCTAATTCCATCCTATCCTTTGTTATTTATCTTGTTTTATTCTTATTATCATCAGCATCTCATCCCTTTGCATTTGTTTCTGTTTTGCTTTATAAAAACTCATAAAAATCTATCTTCTTTGTTTTCAGGTTGAACCTCAGTTCATCAATTCATATAGTCTGATTTCCAGGCTGTATCATTTGGTATCAGAGCTCAAGCTCCTGACTAAGGTGATATCTATCCTTGCATTTCATATTTGCTTGCATTTGTTTTGCATTTATAAATCAAAAAGCCATAAAAACAGTTTCTGCATTTTTTTTGTGTTCTTGTTGCATTCAAAAAAAAATTTATAAAAAAAGGAAGACAAGTTTATTTTCGTGTAGATCATCTAGGATTCAATTTTTTTTTATTAGCTTGTTTGCATTCATTGCCCAGCTCCCCTTGCCATTTTTTAGATTTTGTGCATTCATTTAAAAAAAAAATAAAACTCTGCATTTTTGCATTATTTTGATTCTTGCATTGCAAAGTTAAAAAAAAAAAAGCATATCATTTTAATTTCGTGCATATCATATTTGTTTCATCATTTTGGTATTTGCATTTATAAAAAAAAAAAAAGTGTGTGCATTTATTTGTTTCCATTTGAAAAAGTCAAAACAAAATCTGCATTTTAAGTTGTTTCCATTTCTGTTTGCATTGCATATTAAATCTGAAAATTCAAAAAAAAAAAAAATCATCCTAGTTATTGTTTCATATCATTTTTGTTTCTCCATTTCGTGCTTGCATCAGAAAAGAAAAATAAAAAGTTTTTATTGCATAGTTTATTTCATATCGGTTCATAATTGCATATTTCTCGGTTTAGTTTAAATTTCATTATTGCATTGGGTTTGTTTTGGTTCAATCATATTTCTCTATTCTTCACTTGATCTTTGAGATTGTTGCAGGAAGAAATGGGAGTGAAAGAACCAGGCCAAACAATTGAGGCCACACTGAGCCAGCAAGTTGTAGCCTTACAAAGACTCAAAAAGCAGATTGCTCAGATTGAGAAAAGAAACAAGGCACAAGGCCAACGACCAAAACCTGGAGAAAGTAGATTTGGAGAAGTACCTGAGGCTGTTTATGTCGAGCCCAAACCACCAGACCCCTCATGGAGAGCTCCATATACATCAATCGGACCAAAAAGGGAAGTAATCAAAAGTTGTGCTTATACATCTGACATCTTAGTGTTTTCAGGTTTAAGCAGGAACCCAGAGGTGTATTTAAGATGGGAAAAGAACATGGATAAGTGGCTGCTTTCCAACAAAGTTCCCAAAGAAAAGATGTTGTTACAAGCTGTCCAAGCCTTTACAAAAAATGCCTACAAATGGTGGTTAAAGGAGAGAACTGAACAAGTGTTAGATTGGAAAGACCTCAAAGTCAGAATGCACAAGGAGTTTGTAGAGAAGTTCCAACACCATGTCGTGCTAGTGACCATGAAGGAGACTAAGGGCATCAGTCCATACATGCTGTGCAAGCCAACTCCAAAACCAGAACATGAAAGTGTTCAAGTAATCAGTGGAGATATCTAGGTTGAACCTCAGTTCATCAATTCATATAGTCTGATTTCTAGGCTGTATCACTTTATTTGGAACCACTAATCAGTGGAGAATAACCAGGAAGTTGAATAAATCTCATAAGTGTTGTGAGCAAGAAGATATCCCACCTTCTATCCAGATGATTGCAGATTAGCCTGTTCGGACATATGCCATTATCTTCATGATTCTTATCAAACCAGGATGAACCACGATCTAAGAAGCTTTATTTGGAACCACTAATCAGTGGAGAATAACCAGGAAGTTGAATAAATCTCATAGGAGTTGTGAGTAACAAGATACCCCACTTTCTATCCAGATGATTCCAGATTAGCCTGTTCGAACATATGGCAATATCTTCATGATTCTTATCAAACCAGGATGAACCACGATCTAAGAAGCTTTATTTGGAACCACTAATCAGTGGAGAATAACCAGGAAGTTGAATAAATCTCATAAGTATTGTGAGCAAGAAGATATCCCACCTTCTATCCAGATGATTCCAGATTAGCCTGTTCGGACATATGCCATTATCTTTATGATTCTTATCAAACCAGGATGAACCACGATCTAAGAAGCTTTATTTGGAACCACTAATCAGTGGAGAATAACCAGGAAGTTGAATAAATCTCATAGGATTTGTTAGTAAGAAGATATCCCACTTTCTATCCAGATGATTCCAGATTAGCCTGTTCGGACATATGGCAATATCTTCATGATTTTTATCAAACCAGAATGAACCACGATCTAAGAAGCTTTATTTGGAACAACTAATCAGAGTAGAATAACCAGGAAGTTGAATAAATCTCATAGGAGTTGTGAGTAAGAAGATATCCCACTTTCTATCCAGATGATTCCAGATTAGCCTGTTCAGACATATGGCAACATCTTCATGATTCTTATCAAACCAGGATGAACCAATATATAAGAAGCTTGATTGGGAACCACTAATCAGTGCATAATAACCAGGAAGTTGAATAAATCTCATAGGAGTTGTGAGTAAGAAGATATCCCAGTTTCTATCTAGATGATTCCAGATTAGCCTGTTCGGACATATGGCAATATCTTCATGATTCTTATCTAACCAGGATGAACCACGATCTAAGAAGCTTTATTTGGAACCACTAATCAGTGGAGAATAACCAGGAAGTTGAATAAATCTCATAAGTGTTGTGAGCAAGAAGATATCCCACCTTCTATCCAGATGATTCCAGATTAGCCTGTTCGGACATATGCCATTATCTTCATGATTCTTATCAAACCAGGATGAACCACGTTATAAGAAGCTTTATTTGGAACCACTAATCAGTGGAGAATAACTAGGAAGTTGAATAAATCTCATAAGTGTTGTGAGCAAGAAGATATCCCACCTTCTATCCAGATGATTCCAGATTAGCATGTTTGGACATATTCCATTATCTTCATGATTCTTATCAAACCAGGATGAACCACGATCTAAGAAGCTTTATTTGGAACCACTAATCAGTGGAGAATAACCAGGAAGTTGAATAAATCTCATAAGTATTGTGAGCAAGAAGATATCCCACCTTCTATCCAGATGATTCCAGATTAGCCTGTTCGGACATATGCCATTATCTTCATGATTCTTATCAAACCAGGATGAACCACGATCTAAGAAGCTTTATTTGGAACCACTAATCAGTGGAGAATAACCAGGAAATTGAATAAATCTCATAGGATTTGTTAGTAAGAAGATATCCTACTTTCTATCCAGATGATTCCAGATTAGCCTGTTCGGACATATGGCAATATCTTCATGATTCTTATCAAACCAGAATGAACCACGATCAAAGAAGCTTTATTTAGAACAACTAATCAGAGTAGAATAACCAGGAAGTTGAATAAATCTCATAGGAGTTGTGAGTAAGAAGATATCCCACTTTCTATCCAGATGATTCCAGATTAGCCTGTTCAGACATATGGCAACATCTTCATGATTCTTATCAAACCAGGATGAACCAATATGTAAGAAGCTTGATTGGGAACCACTAATCAGTGCATAATAACCAGGAAGTTGAATAAATCTCATAGGAGTTGTGAGTAAGAAGATATCCCAGTTTCTATCTAGATGATTCCAGATTAGCCTGTTCGGACATATGGCAATATCTTCATGATTCTTATCTAACCAGGATGAACCACGATCTAAGAAGCTTTATTTGGAACCACTAATCAGTGGAGAATAACCAGGAATTTGAATAAATCTCATAAGTGTTGTGAGCAAGAAGATATCCCACCTTCTATCCAGATGATTCCAGATTAGCCTGTTCGGACATATGCCATTATCTTCATGATTCTTATCAAACCATGATGAACCACGTTTTAAGAAGCTTTATTTGGAACCACTAATCAGTGGAGAATAACCAGGAAGTTGAATAAATCTCATAAGTGTTGTGAGCAAGAAGATATCCCACCTTCTATCCAGATGATTCCAGATTAGCATGTTCGGACATATTCCATTATCTTCATGATTCTTATCAAACCAGGATGAACCACGATCTAAGAAGCTTTATTTGGAACCACTAATCAGTGGAGAATAACCAGGAAGTTGAATCAATCTCATAAGTGTTGTGAGCAAGAAGATATCCCACCTTCTATCCAGATGATTCCAGATTAGCCTGTTCGGACATATGCCATTATCTTCATGATTCTTATCAAACCAGGATGAACCACGATCTAAGAAGCTTTATTTGGAACCACTAATCAGTGGAGAATAACCAGGAAGTTGAATAAATCTCATAAGTGTTGTGAGCAAGAAGATATCCCACCTTCTATCCAGATGATTCCAGATTAGCCTGTTCGGACATATGCCATTATCTTCATGATTCTTATCAAACCAGGATGACACACGATCTAAGAAGCTTTATTTGGAACCACTAATCAGTGGAGAATAACCAGGAAGTTGAATAAATCTCATAAGTGTTGTGAGCAAGAAGATATCCCACCTTCTATCCAGATGATTCCAGATTAGCCTGTTCGGACATATGCAATTATCTTCATGATTCTTATCAAACATGGATGAACCACGATCTAAGAAGCTTTATTTGGAACCACTAATCAGTGGAGAATAACCAGGAAGTTGAATAAATCTCATAAGTGTTGTGAGCAAGAAGATATCTCACCTTCTATCCAGATGATTCCAGATTAGCCTGTTCGGACATATGCCATTATCTTCATGATTCTTATCAAACCAGGATGAACCACGATCTAAGAAGCTTGATTGGGAACCACTAACCAGTGGAGAATAACCAGGAAGTTGAATAAATCTCATAGGAGTTGTGAGTAAGAAGATATCCCACTTTCTATCTGGATGATTCCAGATTAGCCTGTTCGGACATATGGCAATATCTTCATGATTCTTATCAAACCAGGATGAACCACGATCTAAGAAGCTTTATTTGGAACCAATAATCAGTGGAGAATAACCAGGAAGTTGAATAAATCTCATAAGGGTTGTGAGCAAGAAGATATCCCACCTTCTATCCAGATGATTCCAGATTAGCCTGTTCGGACATATGCCATTATCTTCATGATTCTTATCAAACCAGGATGAACCACTTTATAAGAAGCTTTATTTGGAACCACTAATCAGTGGAGAATAACCATGAAGTTGAATAAATCTCATAAGTGTTGTGAGCAAGAAGATATCCCACCTTCTATCCAGATGATTCCAGATTAGCATGTTCGGACATACGCCATTATCTTCATGATTCTTATCAAACCAGGATGAACCACGATCTAAGAAGCTTTATTTGGAACCACTAATCAGTGTAGAATAACCAGGAAGTTGAATAAATCTCATAGGAGTTGTGAGTAAGAAGATATCCCACTTTCTATCAAGATGATTCCATATTAGCCTGTTCGAACATATGCCATTATCTTCATGATTCTTATCAACCCAGGATGAACCACGTTATAAGAAGCTTTATTTGGAACCACTAATCAGTGGAGAATAACCAGGAAGTTGAATAAATCTCATAGGAGTTGTGAGTAAGAAGATACCCCACTTTCTATCCAGATGATTCCAGATTAGCATGTTCGAACATATGGCAATATCTTCATGATTCTTATCAAACTAGGATGAACCACGATCTAAGAAGCTTTATTTGGAACCACTAATCAGTGGAGAATAACCTGGAAGTTGAATAAATCTCATAAGTGTTGTGAGCAAGAAGATATCCCACCTTCTATCCAGATGATTCCAGATTAGCCTGTTCGGACATATGCCATTATCTTCATGATTCTTATCAAACCAGGATGAACCACGATCTAAGAAGCTTTATTTGGAACCACTAATCAGTGGAGAATAACCAGGAAGTTGAATAAATCTCATAGGAGTTGTTAGTAAGAAGATATCCCACTTTCTATCCAGATGATTCCAGATTAGCATGTTCGGACATATGGTAATATCTTCAAGATTCTTATCAAACCAGGATGAACCACGATCTAAGAAGCTTTATTTGGAACCACTAATCAGTGTAGAATAACCAGGAAGTTGAATAAATCTCATAGGAGTTGTGAGTAAGAAGATATCGCACTTTCTATCCAGATGATTCCAGATTAGCCTATTCGGACATATGGCAACATCTTCATGATTCTTATCAAACCAGGATGAACCAATATATAAGAAGCTTGATTGGGAACTACTAATCAGTGCAAAATAACCAGGAAGTTGAATAAATCTCATAGGAGTTGTGAGTAAGAAGATATCCCACTTTCTATCTAGATGATTCCAGATCAGCATGTTCGGACATATGGCAATATCTTCCTGACTCTTATCAAAACAGGATGAACCACGATCTAAGAAGCTTTATTTGGAACCACTAATCAGTGGAGAATAACCAGGAAGTTGAATAAATCTCATAAGTGTTGTGAGCAAGAAGATATCCCACCTTCTATCCAGATGATTCCAGATTAGCCTGTTCGGACATATTCCATTATCTTCATGACTCTTATCAAACCAGGATGAACCACGATCTAAGAACCTTTATTTGGAACCACTAATCAGTGGAAAATAACCAGGAAGTTGAATAAATCTCATAAGTGTTGTGAGCAAGAAGATATCCCACCTTCTATCCAGATGATTCCAGATTAGCCTGTTCGGACATATGCCATTATCTTCATGATTTTTATCAAACCAGGATGAACCACGTTATAAGAAGCTTTATTTGGAACCACTAATTAGTGGAGTATAACCAGGAAGTTGAATAAATCTCATAAGTGATGTGAGCAAGAAGATATCCCACCTTCTATCCAGATGATTCCAGATTAACATGTTCGAACATATGGCAATATCTTCATGATTCTTATCAAACCAGGATGAACCACGATCTAAGAAGCTTTATTTGGAACCACTAATCAGTGTAGAATAACCAGGAAGTTGAATAAATCTCATAGGAGTTGTGAGTAAGAAGATATCCCACTTTCTATCCAGATGATTCCAGATTAGCATGTTCGGACATATGCCATTATCTTCATGATTCTTATCAAACCAGGATGAACCACGATCTAAGAAGCTTTATTTGGAACCACTAATCAGTGGAGAATAACCAGGAAGTTGAATAAATCTCATAAGTATTGTGAGCAAGAAGATATCCCACCTTCTATCCAGATGATTCCAGATTAGCCTGTTCGGACATATGCCATTATCTTTATGATTCTTATCAAACCAGGATGAACCACGATCTAAGAAGCTTTATTTGGAACCACTAATCAGTGGAGAATAACCAGGAAGTTGAATAAATCTCATAGGAGTTGTGAGTAACAAGATACCCCACTTTCTATCCAGATGATTCCAGATTAGCCTGTTCGAACATATGGCAATATCTTCATGATTCTTATCAAACCAGGATGAACCACGATCTAAGAAGCTTTATTTGGAACCACTAATCAGTGGAGAATAACCAGGAAGTTGAATAAATCTCATAAGTATTGTGAGCAAGAAGATATCCCACCTTCTATCCAGATGATTCCAGATTAGCCTGTTCGGACATATGGCAATATCTTCATGATTTTTATCAAACCAGAATGAACCACGATCTAAGAAGCTTTATTTGGAACAACTAATCAGAGTAGAATAACCAGGAAGTTGAATAAATCTCATAGGAGTTGTGAGTAAGAAGATATCCCACTTTCTATCCAGATGATTCCAGATTAGCCTGTTCAGACATATGGCAACATCTTCATGATTCTTATCAAACCAGGATGAACCAATATATAAGAAGCTTGATTGGGAACCACTAATCAGTGCATAATAACCAGGAAGTTGAATAAATCTCATAGGAGTTGTGAGTAAGAAGATATCCCAGTTTCTATCTAGATGATTCCAGATTAGCCTGTTCGGACATATGGCAATATCTTCATGATTCTTATCTAACCAGGATGAACCACGATCTAAGAAGCTTTATTTGGAACCACTAATCAGTGGAGAATAACCAGGAAGTTGAATAAATCTCATAAGTGTTGTGAGCAAGAAGATATCCCACCTTCTATCCAGATGATTCCAGATTAGCCTGTTCGGACATATGCCATTATCTTCATGATTCTTATCAAACCAGGATGAACCACGTTATAAGAAGCTTTATTTGGAACCACTAATCAGTGGAGAATAACTAGGAAGTTGAATAAATCTCATAAGTGTTGTGAGCAAGAAGATATCCCACCTTCTATCCAGATGATTCCAGATTAGCATGTTTGGACATATTCCATTATCTTCATGATTCTTATCAAACCAGGATGAACCACGATCTAAGAAGCTTTATTTGGAACCACTAATCAGTGGAGAATAACCAGGAAGTTGAATAAATCTCATAAGTATTGTGAGCAAGAAGATATCCCACCTTCTATCCAGATGATTCCAGATTAGCCTGTTCGGACATATGCCATTATCTTCATGATTCTTATCAAACCAGGATGAACCACGATCTAAGAAGCTTTATTTGGAACCACTAATCAGTGGAGAATAACCAGGAAATTGAATAAATCTCATAGGATTTGTTAGTAAGAAGATATCCTACTTTCTATCCAGATGATTCCAGATTAGCCTGTTCGGACATATGGCAATATCTTCATGATTCTTATCAAACCAGAATGAACCACGATCAAAGAAGCTTTATTTAGAACAACTAATCAGAGTAGAATAACCAGGAAGTTGAATAAATCTCATAGGAGTTGTGAGTAAGAAGATATCCCACTTTCTATCCAGATGATTCCAGATTAGCCTGTTCAGACATATGGCAACATCTTCATGATTCTTATCAAACCAGGATGAACCAATATGTAAGAAGCTTGATTGGGAACCACTAATCAGTGCATAATAACCAGGAAGTTGAATAAATCTCATAGGAGTTGTGAGTAAGAAGATATCCCAGTTTCTATCTAGATGATTCCAGATTAGCCTGTTCGGACATATGGCAATATCTTCATGATTCTTATCTAACCAGGATGAACCACGATCTAAGAAGCTTTATTTGGAACCACTAATCAGTGGAGAATAACCAGGAATTTGAATAAATCTCATAAGTGTTGTGAGCAAGAAGATATCCCACCTTCTATCCAGATGATTCCAGATTAGCCTGTTCGGACATATGCCATTATCTTCATGATTCTTATCAAACCATGATGAACCACGTTTTAAGAAGCTTTATTTGGAACCACTAATCAGTGGAGAATAACCAGGAAGTTGAATAAATCTCATAAGTGTTGTGAGCAAGAAGATATCCCACCTTCTATCCAGATGATTCCAGATTAGCATGTTCGGACATATTCCATTATCTTCATGATTCTTATCAAACCAGGATGAACCACGATCTAAGAAGCTTTATTTGGAACCACTAATCAGTGGAGAATAACCAGGAAGTTGAATCAATCTCATAAGTGTTGTGAGCAAGAAGATATCCCACCTTCTATCCAGATGATTCCAGATTAGCCTGTTCGGACATATGCCATTATCTTCATGATTCTTATCAAACCAGGATGAACCACGATCTAAGAAGCTTTATTTGGAACCACTAATCAGTGGAGAATAACCAGGAAGTTGAATAAATCTCATAAGTGTTGTGAGCAAGAAGATATCCCACCTTCTATCCAGATGATTCCAGATTAGCCTGTTCGGACATATGCCATTATCTTCATGATTCTTATCAAACCAGGATGACACACGATCTAAGAAGCTTTATTTGGAACCACTAATCAGTGGAGAATAACCAGGAAGTTGAATAAATCTCATAAGTGTTGTGAGCAAGAAGATATCCCACCTTCTATCCAGATGATTCCAGATTAGCCTGTTCGGACATATGCAATTATCTTCATGATTCTTATCAAACATGGATGAACCACGATCTAAGAAGCTTTATTTGGAACCACTAATCAGTGGAGAATAACCAGGAAGTTGAATAAATCTCATAAGTGTTGTGAGCAAGAAGATATCTCACCTTCTATCCAGATGATTCCAGATTAGCCTGTTCGGACATATGCCATTATCTTCATGATTCTTATCAAACCAGGATGAACCACGATCTAAGAAGCTTGATTGGGAACCACTAACCAGTGGAGAATAACCAGGAAGTTGAATAAATCTCATAGGAGTTGTGAGTAAGAAGATATCCCACTTTCTATCTGGATGATTCCAGATTAGCCTGTTCGGACATATGGCAATATCTTCATGATTCTTATCAAACCAGGATGAACCACGATCTAAGAAGCTTTATTTGGAACCAATAATCAGTGGAGAATAACCAGGAAGTTGAATAAATCTCATAAGGGTTGTGAGCAAGAAGATATCCCACCTTCTATCCAGATGATTCCAGATTAGCCTGTTCGGACATATGCCATTATCTTCATGATTCTTATCAAACCAGGATGAACCACTTTATAAGAAGCTTTATTTGGAACCACTAATCAGTGGAGAATAACCATGAAGTTGAATAAATCTCATAAGTGTTGTGAGCAAGAAGATATCCCACCTTCTATCCAGATGATTCCAGATTAGCATGTTCGGACATACGCCATTATCTTCATGATTCTTATCAAACCAGGATGAACCACGATCTAAGAAGCTTTATTTGGAACCACTAATCAGTGTAGAATAACCAGGAAGTTGAATAAATCTCATAGGAGTTGTGAGTAAGAAGATATCCCACTTTCTATCAAGATGATTCCATATTAGCCTGTTCGAACATATGCCATTATCTTCATGATTCTTATCAACCCAGGATGAACCACGTTATAAGAAGCTTTATTTGGAACCACTAATCAGTGGAGAATAACCAGGAAGTTGAATAAATCTCATAGGAGTTGTGAGTAAGAAGATACCCCACTTTCTATCCAGATGATTCCAGATTAGCATGTTCGAACATATGGCAATATCTTCATGATTCTTATCAAACTAGGATGAACCACGATCTAAGAAGCTTTATTTGGAACCACTAATCAGTGGAGAATAACCTGGAAGTTGAATAAATCTCATAAGTGTTGTGAGCAAGAAGATATCCCACCTTCTATCCAGATGATTCCAGATTAGCCTGTTCGGACATATGCCATTATCTTCATGATTCTTATCAAACCAGGATGAACCACGATCTAAGAAGCTTTATTTGGAACCACTAATCAGTGGAGAATAACCAGGAAGTTGAATAAATCTCATAGGAGTTGTTAGTAAGAAGATATCCCACTTTCTATCCAGATGATTCCAGATTAGCATGTTCGGACATATGGTAATATCTTCAAGATTCTTATCAAACCAGGATGAACCACGATCTAAGAAGCTTTATTTGGAACCACTAATCAGTGTAGAATAACCAGGAAGTTGAATAAATCTCATAGGAGTTGTGAGTAAGAAGATATCGCACTTTCTATCCAGATGATTCCAGATTAGCCTATTCGGACATATGGCAACATCTTCATGATTCTTATCAAACCAGGATGAACCAATATATAAGAAGCTTGATTGGGAACTACTAATCAGTGCAAAATAACCAGGAAGTTGAATAAATCTCATAGGAGTTGTGAGTAAGACGATATCCCACTTTCTATCTAGATGATTCCAGATCAGCATGTTCGGACATATGGCAATATCTTCCTGACTCTTATCAAAACAGGATGAACCACGATCTAAGAAGCTTTATTTGGAACCACTAATCAGTGGAGAATAACCAGGAAGTTGAATAAATCTCATAAGTGTTGTGAGCAAGAAGATATCCCACCTTCTATCCAGATGATTCCAGATTAGCCTGTTCGGACATATTCCATTATCTTCATGACTCTTATCAAACCAGGATGAACCACGATCTAAGAACCTTTATTTGGAACCACTAATCAGTGGAAAATAACCAGGAAGTTGAATAAATCTCATAAGTGTTGTGAGCAAGAAGATATCCCACCTTCTATCCAGATGATTCCAGATTAGCCTGTTCGGACATATGCCATTATCTTCATGATTTTTATCAAACCAGGATGAACCACGTTATAAGAAGCTTTATTTGGAACCACTAATCAGTGGAGTATAACCAGGAAGTTGAATAAATCTCATAAGTGATGTGAGCAAGAAGATATCCCACCTTCTATCCAGATGATTCCAGATTAACATGTTCGAACATATGGCAATATCTTCATGATTCTTATCAAACCAGGATGAACCACGATCTAAGAAGCTTTATTTGGAACCACTAATCAGTGTAGAATAACCAGGAAGTTGAATAAATCTCATAGGAGTTGTGAGTAAGAAGATATCCCACTTTCTATCCAGATGATTCCAGATTAGCCTGTTCGGACATATGCCATTATCTTCATGATTCTTATCAAACCAGGATGAACCACGATCTAAGAAGCTTTATTTGGAACCACTAATCAGTGGAGAATAACCAGGAAGTTGAATAAATCTCATAAGTGTTGTGAGCAAGAAGATATCCCACCTTCTATCCAGATGATTCCAGATTAGCCTGTTCGGACATATGCCATTATCTTCATGATTTTTATCAAACCAGGATGAACCACGTTATAAGAAGCTTTATTTGGAACCACTAATCAGTGGAGTATAACCAGGAAGTTGAATAAATTTCATAAGTGATGTGAGCAAGAAGATATCCCACCTTCTATCCAGATGATTCCAGATTAACATGTTCGAACATATGGCAATATCTTCATGATTCTTATCAAACCAGGATGAACCACGATCTAAGAAGCTTTATTTGGAACCACTAATCAGTGGAGAATAACCAGGAAGTTGAATAAATCTCATAAGTGTTGTGAGCAAGAAGATATCCCACCTTCTATCCAGATGACTCCAGATTAGCCTGTTCGGACATATGCCATTATCTTCATGATTCTTATCAAACCAGGATGAACCACGATCTAAGAAGCTTTATTTGGAACCACTAATCAATGGAGAATAACCAGGAAGTTGAATAAATCTCATAAGTGTTGTGAGCAAGAAGATATCCCACCTTCTATCCAGATGATTCCAGATTAGCCTGTTCGGACATATGCCATTATCTTCATGATTCTTATCAAACCAGGATGAACCACGATCTAAGAAGCTTTATTTGGAACCACTAATCAGTGGAGAATAACCAGGAAGTTGAATAAATCTCATAAGTGTTGTGAGCAAGAAGATATCCCACCTTCTATCCAGATGATTCCAGATTAGCCTGTTCGGACATATGCAATTATCTTCATGATTCTTATCAAACATGGATGAACCACGATCTAAGAAGCTTTATTTGGAACCACTAATCAGTGGAGAATAACCAGGAAGTTGAATAAATCTCATAGGAGTTGTGAGTAAGAAGATATCCCACTTTCTATCCAAATGATTCCAGATTAGCCTGTTCGAACATATGGCAATATCTTCATGATTCTTATCAAACCAGGATGAACCACGATCTAAGAAGCTTTATTTGGAACCACTAACCAGTGGAGAATAACCAGGAAGTTGAATAAATCTCATAGGAGTTGTGAGTAAGAAGATATCCCACTTTCTATCTGGATGATTCCAGATTAGCCTGTTCGGACATATGGCAATATCTTCATGATTCTTATCAAACCAGGATGAACCACGATCTAAGAAGCTTTATTTGGAACCAATAATCAGTGGAGAATAACCAGGAAGTTGAATAAATCTCATAAGTGTTGTGAGCAAGAAGATATCCCACCTTCTATCCAGATGATTCCAGATTAGCCTGTTCGGACATATGCCATTATCTTCATGATTCTTATCAAACCAGGATGAACCACGTTATAAGAAGCTTTATTTGGAACCACTAATCAGTGGAGAATAACCATGAAGTTGAATAAATCTCATAAGTGTTGTGAGCAAGAAGATATCCCACCTTCTATCCAGATGATTCCAGATTAGCATGTTCGGACATATGCCATTATCTTCATGATTCTTATCAAACCAGGATGAACCACGATCTAAGAAGCTTTATTTAGAACCACTAATCAGTGTAGAATAACCAGGAAGTTGAATAAATCTCATAGGAGTTGTGAGTAAGAAGATATCCCACTTTCTATCAAGATGATTCCATATTAGCCTGTTCGGACATATGCCATTATCTTCATGATTCTTATCAACCTAGGATGAACCACGTTATAAGAAACTTTATTTGGAACCACTAATCAGTGGAGAATAACCAGGAAGTTGAATAAATCTCATAGGAGTTGTGAGTAAGAAGATACCCCACTTTCTATCCAGATGATTCCAGATTAGCATGTTCGAACATATGGCAATATCTTCATGATTCTTATCAAACTAGGATGAACCACGATCTAAGAAGCTTTATTTGGAACCACTAATCAGTGGAGAATAACCAGGAAGTTGAATAAATCTCATAAGTGTTGTGAGCAAGAAGATATCCCACCTTCTATCCAGATGATTCCAGATTAGCCTGTTCGGACATATTCTATTATCTTCATGACTCTTATCAAACCAGGATGAACCACGATCTAAGAAGCTTTATTTGGAACCACTAATCAGTGGAGAATAACCAGGAAGTTGAATAAATCTCATAAGTGTTGTGAGCAAGAAGATATCCCATCTTCTATCCAGATGATTCCAGATTAGCCAGTTCGGACATATGCCATTATCTTCATGATTTTTATCAAACCAGGATGAACCACGTTATAAGAAGCTTTATTTGGAACCACTAATCAGTGGAGTATAACCAGGAAGTTGAATAAATCTCATAAGTGATGTGAGCAAGAAGATATCCCACCTTCTATCCAGATGATTCCAGATTAACATGTTCGAACATATGGCAATATCTTCATGATTCTTATCAAACCAGGATGAACCACGATCTAAGAAGCTTTATTTGGAACCACTAATCAGTGTAGAATAACCAGGAAGTTGAATAAATCTCATAGGAGTTGTGAGTAAGAAGATATCCCACTTTCTATCCAGATGATTCCAGATTAGCCTGTTCGGACATATGCCATTATCATCATGATTCTTATCAAACCAGGATGAACCACGATATAAGAAGCTTTATTTGGAACCACTAATCAGTGGAGAATAACCAGGAAGTTGAATAAATCTCATAAGTGTTGTGAGCAAGAAGATATCCCACCTTCTATCCAGATGGTTCCAGATTAGCCTGTTCGGACATATTCCATTATCTTCATGATTCTTATCAAACCAGGATGAACCACGATCTAAGATGCTTTATTTGGAACCACTAATCAGTGGAGAATAACCAGGAAGTTGAATAAATCTCATAAGTGTTGTGAGCAAGAAGATATCCCACCTTCTATCCAGATGATTCCAGATTAGCCTGTTCGGACATATGCCATTATTTTCATGATTCTTATCAAACCAGGATGAACCACGATCTAAGAAGCTTTATTTGGAACCACTAATCAGTGGAGAATAACCAGGAAGTTGAATAAATCTCATAGGAGTTGTTAGTAAGAAGATATCCCACTTTCTATCCAGATGATTCCATATTAGCCTGTTCGGACATATGCCATTATCTTCATGATTCTTATCAACCTAGGATGAACCACGTTATAAGAAGCTTTATTTGGAACCACTAATCAGTGGAGAATAACCAGGAAGTTGAATAAATCTCATAGGAGTTGTGAGTAAGAAGATACCCCACTTTCTATCCAGATGATTCCAGATTAGCATGTTCGAACATATGGCAATATCTTCATGATTCTTATCAAACTAGGATGAACCACGATCTAAGAAGCTTTATTTGGAACCACTAATCAGTGGAGAATAACCAGGAAGTTGAATAAATCTCATAAGTGTTGTGAGCAAGAAGATATCCCACCTTCTATCCAGATGATTCCAGATTAGCCTGTTCGGACGTATTCTATTATCTTCATGACTCTTATCAAACCAGGATGAACCACGATCTAAGAAGCTTTATTTGGAACCACTAATCAGTGGAGAATAACCAGGAAGTTGAATAAATCTCATAAGTGTTGTGAGCAAGAAGATATCCCATCTTCTATCCAGATGATTCCAGATTAGCCTGTTCGGACATATGCCATTATCTTCATGATTTTTATCAAACCAGGATGAACCACGTTATAAGAAGCTTTATTTGGAACCACTAATCAGTGGAGTATAACCAGGAAGTTGAATAAATCTCATAAGTGATGTGAGCAAGAAGATATCCCACCTTCTATCCAGATGATTCCAGATTAACATGTTCGAACATATGGCAATATCTTCATGATTCTTATCAAACCAGGATGAACCACGATCTAAGAAGCTTTATTTGGAACCACTAATCAGTGTAGAATAACCAGGAAGTTGAATAAATCTCATAGGAGTTGTGAGTAAGAAGATATCCCACTTTCTATCCAGATGATTCCAGATTAGCCTGTTCGGACATATGCCATTATCATCATGATTCTTATCAAACCAGGATGAACCACGATATAAGAAGCTTTATTTGGAACCACTAATCAGTGGAGAATAACCAGGAAGTTGAATAAATCTCATAAGTGTTGTGAGCAAGAAGATATCCCACCTTCTATCCAGATGGTTCCAGATTAGCCTGTTCGGACATATTCCATTATCTTCATGATTCTTATCAAACCAGGATGAACCACGATCTAAGATGCTTTATTTGGAACCACTAATCAGTGGAGAATAACCAGGAAGTTGAATAAATCTCATAAGTGTTGTGAGCAAGAAGATATCCCACCTTCTATCCAGATGATTCCAGATTAGCCTGTTCGGACATATGCCATTATTTTCATGATTCTTATCAAACCAGGATGAACCACGATCTAAGAAGCTTTATTTGGAACCACTAATCAGTGGAGAATAACCAGGAAGTTGAATAAATCTCATAGGAGTTGTTAGTAAGAAGATATCCCACTTTCTATCCAGATGATTCCAGATTAGCCTGTTCGGACATATGGTAATATCTTCATGATTCTTATCAAACCAGGATGAACCACGATCTAAGAAGCTTTATTTGGAACCACTAATCAGTGTAGAATAACCAGGAAGTTGAATAAATCTCATAGGAGTTGTGAGTAAGAAGATATCCCACTTTCTATCCAGATGATTCCAGATTAGCCTGTTCGGACATATGGCAACATCTTCATGATTCTTATCAAACCAGGATGAACCAATATATAAGAACCTTGATTGGGAACTACTAATCAGTGCATAATAACCAGGAAGTTGAATAAATCTCATAGGAGTTGTGAGTAAGAAGATATCCCACTTTCTATCTAGATGATTCCAGATTAGCCTGTTCGGACATATGGCAATATCTTCATGACTCTTATCAAACCAGGATGAACCACGATCTAAGAAGCTTTATTTGGAACCACTAATCAGTGGAGAATAACCAGGAAGTTGAATAAATCTCATAAGTGTTGTGAGCAAGAAGATATCCCACCTTCTATCCAGATGATTCCAGATTAGCCTGTTCGGACATATGCCATTATCTTCATAATTTTTATCAAACCAGGATGAACCACGTTATAAGAAGCTTTATTTGGAACCACTAATCAGTGGAGAATAACCAGGAAGTTGAATAAATCTCATAAGTGTTGTGAGCAAGAAGATATCCCACCTTTTATCCAGATGATTCCAGATTAGCCTGTTCGGACATATGCCATTATTTTCATGATTCTTATCAAACCAGGATGAACCACGATCTAAGAAGCTTTATTTGGAACCACTAATCAGTGGAGAATAACCAGGATGTTGAATAAATCTCATAGGAGTTGTTAGTAAGAAGATATCCCACTTTCTATCCAGATGATTCCAGATTAGCCTGTTCGGACATATGGTAATATCTTCATGATTCTTATCAAACCAGGATGAACCACGATCTAAGAAGCTTTATTTGGAACCACTAATCAGTGTAGAATAACCAGGAAGTTGAATAAATCTCATAGGAGTTGTGAGTAAGAAGATATCCCACTTTCTATCCAGATGATTCCAGATTAGCCTGTTCGGACATATGGCAACATCTTCATGATTCTTATCAAACCAGGATGAACCAATATATAAGAACCTTGATTGGGAACTACTAATCAGTGCATAATAACCAGGAAGTTGAATAAATCTCATAGGAGTTGTGAGTAAGAAGATATCCCACTTTCTATCTAGATGATTCCAGATTAGCCTGTTCGGACATATGGCAATATCTTCATGACTCTTATCAAACCAGGATGAACCACGATCGAAGAAGCTTTATTTGGAACCACTAATCAGTGGAGAATAACCAGGAAGTTGAATAAATCTCATAAGTGTTGTGAGCAAGAAGATATCCCACCTTCTATCCAGATGATTCCAGATTAGCCTGTTCGGACATATGCCATTATCTTCATGATTTTTATCAAACCAGGATGAACCACGTTATAAGAAGCTTTATTTGGAACCACTAATCAGTGGAGTATAACCAGGAAGTTGAATAAATCTCATAAGTGATGTGAGCAAGAAGATATCCCACCTTCTATCCAGATGATTCCAGATTAACATGTTCGAACATATGGCAATATCTTCATGATTCTTATCAAACCAGGATGAACCACGATCTAAGAAGCTTTATTTGGAACCACTAATCAGTGTAGAATAACCAGGAAGTTGAATAAATCTCATAGGAGTTGTGAGTAAGAAGATATCCCACTTTCTATCCAGATGATTCCAGATTAGCCTGTTCGGACATATGGCAACATCTTCATGATTCTTATCAAACCAGGATGAACCAATATATAAGAAGCTTGATTGGGAACCACTAATCAGTGAATAATAACCAGAAAGTTGAATAAATCTCATAGGAGTTGTGAGTAAGAAGATATCCCACTTTCTATCTAGATGATTCCAGATTAGCCTGTTCGGACATATGGCAATATCTTCATGATTCTTATCAAACCAGGATGAACCACGATCTAAGAAGCTTTATTTGGAACCACTAATCAGTGGAGAATAACCAGGAAGTTGAATAAATCTCATAATTGTTGTGAGCAAGAAGATATCCCACCTTCTATCCAGATGATTCCAGATTAGCCTGTTCGGACATATTCCATTATCTTCATTATTCTTATCAAACCAGGATGAACCACGATCTAAGAAGCTTTATTTGGAACCACTAATCAGTGGAGAATAACCAGGAAGTTGAATAAATCTCATAAGTGTTGTGAGCAAGAAGATATCCCACCTTCTATCGAGATGATTCCAGATTAGCCTGTTCGGACATATGCCATTATCTTCATAATTCTTATCAAACCAGGATGAAACACGTTATAAGAAGCTTTATTTGGAACCAATAATCAGTGGAGAATAACCAGGAAGTTGAATAAATCTCATAGGAGTTGTGAGTAAGAAGATACCCCACTTTCTATCCAGATGATTCCATATTAGCCTGTTCGAACATATGGCAATATCTTCATGATTCTTATCAAACCAGGATGAACCACGATCTAAGAAGATTTATTTGGAACCACTAATCAGTGGAGAATAACCAGGAAGTTGAATAAATCTCATAAGTGTTGTGAGCAAGAAGATATCCCACCTTCTATCCAGATGATTCCAGATTAGCCTGTTCGGACATATGCCATTATCTTCATGATTCTTATCAAACCAGGATGAACCACGATCTAAGAAGCTTTATTTGGAACCACTAATCAGTGGAGAATAACCAGGATGTTGAATAAATCTCATAAGTGTTGTGAGCAAGAAGATATCCCACCTTCTATCCAGATGATTCCAGATTAGCCTGTTCGGATATATGCCATTATCTTCATGATTCTTATCAAACCGGGATGAACCACGATCTAAGAAGCTTTATTTGGAACCACTAATCAGTGGAGAATAACCAGGAAGTTGAATAAATCTCATAAGTGTTGTGAGCAAGAAGATATCCCACCTTCTATCCAGATGATTCCAGATTAGCCTGTTCGGACATATTCCATTATCTTCATGATTCTTATTAAACCAGGATGAACCACGAGCTAAGAAGCTTTATTTGGAACCACTAATCAGTGGAGAATAACCAGGAAGTTGAATAAATCTCATAAGTGTTGTGAGCAAGAAGATATCCCACCTTCTATCCAGATGATTCCAGATTAGCCTGTTCGGACATATGCCATTATCTTCATGATTCTTACCAAACCAGGATGAACCACGATCTAAGAAGCTTTATTTGGAACCACTAATCAGTGGAGAATAACCAGGAAGTTGAATAAATCTCATAGGAGTTGTTAGTAAGAAGATATCCCACTTTCTATCCAGATGATTCCAGATTAGCCTGTTCGGACATATGGCAATATCTTCATGATTCTTATCAAACCAGGATGAACCACGATCTAAGAAGCTTTATTTGGAACCACTAATCAGTGTAGAATAACCAGGAAGTTGAATAAATCTCATAGGAGTTGTGAGGAAGAAGATATCCCACTTTCTATCCAGATGACTCCAGATTAGCTTGTTCGAACATATGGCAACATCTTCATGATTCTTATCAAACCAGGATGAACCAATATATAAGAAGCTTGATTGGGAACCACTCACTAATCAGTGGAGAATAACCAGGAAGTTGAATAAATCTCATAGGAGTTGTGAGTAAGAAGATATCCCACTTTCTATCCAAATGATTCCAGATTAGCCTGTTCGAACATATGGCAATATCTTCATGATTCTTATCAAACCAGGATGAACCACGATCTAAGAAGCTTTATTTGGAACCACTAATCAGTGGAGAATAACCAGGAAGTTGAATAAATATCAGAAGTGTTGTGAGCAAGAAGATATCACACCTTCTATCCAGATGATTCCAGATTAGCCTGTTCGGACATATGCCATTATCTTCATGATTCTTATCAAACCAGGATGAACCACGTTATAAGAAGCTTTATTTGGAACCACTAATCAGTGGAGAATAACCAGGAAGTTGAATAAATCTCATAAGTGTTGTGAGCAAGAAGATATCCCACCTTCTATTCAGATGATTCCAGATTAGCCTGTTCGGACATATGCCATTATCTTCATGATTCTTATCAAACCAGGATGAACCACGATCTAAGAAGCTTTATTTGGAACCACTAATCAGTGGAGAATAACCAGGAAGTTGAATAAATCTCATAAGTGTTGTGAGCAAGAAGATATCACACCTTCTATCCAGATGATTCCAGATTAGCCTGTTCGGACATATGCCATTATCTTCATGATTCTTATCAAACCAGGATGAACCACGTTAGAAGAAGCTTTATTTGGAACCACTAATCAGTGGAGAATAACCAGGAAGTTGAATAAATCTCATAAGTGTTGTGAGCAAGAAGATATCCCACCTTCTATCCAGATGATTCCAGATTAGCCTGTTCGGACATATGCCATTATCTTCATGATTCTTATCAAACCAGGATGAACCACGATCTAAGAAGCTTTATTTGGAACCACTAATCAGTGGAGAATAAACAGGAAGTGGAATAAATCTCATAAGTGTTGTGAGCAAGAAGATATCCCACCTTCTATCCAGATGATTCCAGATTAGCATGTTCGGACATATGCCATTATCTTCATGCTTCTTATCAAACCAGGATGAACCACGTTATAAGAAGCTTTATTTGGAACCACTAATCAGTGGAGAATAACCAGGAAGTTGAATAAATCTCATAAGTGTTGTGAGCAAGAAGATATCCCACCTTCTATCCAGATGATTCCAGATTAGCCTGTTCGGACATATGCCATTATCTTCATGATTTTTATCAAACCAGGATGAACCACGTTATAAGAAGCTTTATTTGGAACCACTAATCAGTGGAGAATAACCAGGAAGTTGAATAAATCTCATAAGTGTTGTGAGCAAGAAGATATCCCACCTTCTATCCAGATGATTCCAGATTAGCATGTTCGGACATATGGCAATATCTTCATGATTCTTATCAAACCAGGATGAACCAATATATAAGAAGCTTGATTGGGAACCACTAATCAGTGCAGCATAACCAGGAAGTTGAATAAATCTCATAGGAGTTGTGAGTAAGAAGATATCCCACTTTCTATCCAGATGATTCCAGATTAGCCTGTTCGGACATATGGCAACATCTTCATGATTCTTATCAAACCAGGATGAACCATTATATAAGAAGCTTGATTGGGAACCAATAATCAGTGCATAATAAACAGGAAGTTGAATAAATCTCATAGGAGTTGTGAGTAAGAAGATATCCCACTTTCTATCTAGATGATTCCGGATTAGCCTGTTCGGACATATGGCAATATCAACATGATTCTTATCAAACCAGGATGAACCACGATCTAAGAAGCTTTATTTGGAACCACTAATCAGTGGAGAATAACCAGGAAGTTGAATAAATCTCATAAGTGTTGTGAGCAAGAAGATATCCCACCTTCTATCCAGATGATTCCAGATTAGCCTGTTCGGACATATGCCATCATCTTCATGATTCTTATCAAACCAGGATGAACCACGATATAAGAAGCTTTATTTGGAACCACTAATCAGTGGATAATAACCAGGAAGTTGAATAAATCTCATAGGAGTTGTGAGTAAGAAGATATCCCACTTTCTATCCAGATGATTCCAGATTAGCCTGTTCGAACATATGGCAATATCTTCATGATTCTTATCAAACCAGGACAAACCACGATCTAAGAAGCTTTATTTGGAACCACTAATCAGTGGAGAATAACCAGGAAGTTGAATAAATCTCATAAGTGTTGTGAGCAAGAAGATATCCCACCTTCTATCCAGATGATTCCAGATGAGCCTGTTCGGACATATGCCATTATCTTCATGTTTCTTATCAAACCAGGATGAACCACGTTATAAGAAGCTTTATTTGGAACCACTAATCAGTGGAGAATAACCAGGAAGTTGAATAAATCTCATAGGAGTTTTGATTAAAAAGATATCCCACTTTCTATCCAGATGATTCCAGATTAGCCTGTTCGGACATATGGCAATATCTTCATGATTCTTATCAAACCAGGATGAACTAATATATAAGAAGCTTGATTGGGAACCACTAATCAGTGGAGAATAACCAGGAAGTTGAATAAATCTCGTAGGAGTTGTGAGTAAGAAGATATCCCACTTTCTATCCAAATGATTCCAGATTAGCCTGTTCGAACATATGGCAATATCTTCATGATTCTTATCAAACCAGGATGAACCACGATCTAAGAAGCTTTATTTGGAACCACTAATCAGTGGAGAATAACCAGGAAGTTGAATAAATATCAGAAGTGTTGTGAGCAAGAAGATATCACACCTTCTATCCAGATGATTCCAGATTAGCCTGTTCGGACATATGCCATTATCTTCATGATTCTTATCAAACCAGGATGAACCACGTTATAAGAAGCTTTATTTGGAACCACTAATCAGTGGAGAATAACCAGGAAGTTGAATAAATCTCATAAGTGTTGTGAGCAAGAAGATATCCCACCTTCTATTCAGATGATTCCAGATTAGCCTGTTCGGACATATGCCATTATCTTCATGATTCTTATCAAACCAGGATGAACCACGATCTAAGAAGCTTTATTTGGAACCACTAATCAGTGGAGAATAACCAGGAAGTTGAATAAATCTCATAAGTGTTGTGAGCAAGAAGATATCACACCTTCTATCCAGATGATTCCAGATTAGCCTGTTCGGACATATGCCATTATCTTCATGATTCTTATCAAACCAGGATGAACCACGTTAGAAGAAGCTTTATTTGGAACCACTAATCAGTGGAGAATAACCAGGAAGTTGAATAAATCTCATAAGTGTTGTGAGCAAGAAGATATCCCACCTTCTATCCAGATGATTCCAGATTAGCCTGTTCGGACATATGCCATTATCTTCATGATTCTTATCAAACCAGGATGAACCACGATCTAAGAAGCTTTATTTGGAACCACTAATCAGTGGAGAATAAACAGGAAGTGGAATAAATCTCATAAGTGTTGTGAGCAAGAAGATATCCCACCTTCTATCCAGATGATTCCAGATTAGCATGTTCGGACATATGCCATTATCTTCATGCTTCTTATCAAACCAGGATGAACCACGTTATAAGAAGCTTTATTTGGAACCACTAATCAGTGGAGAATAACCAGGAAGTTGAATAAATCTCATAAGTGTTGTGAGCAAGAAGATATCCCACCTTCTATCCAGATGATTCCAGATTAGCCTGTTCGGACATATGCCATTATCTTCATGATTTTTATCAAACCAGGATGAACCACGTTATAAGAAGCTTTATTTGGAACCACTAATCAGTGGAGAATAACCAGGAAGTTGAATAAATCTCATAAGTGTTGTGAGCAAGAAGATATCCCACCTTCTATCCAGATGATTCCAGATTAGCATGTTCGGACATATGGCAATATCTTCATGATTCTTATCAAACCAGGATGAACCAATATATAAGAAGCTTGATTGGGAACCACTAATCAGTGCAGCATAACCAGGAAGTTGAATAAATCTCATAGGAGTTGTGAGTAAGAAGATATCCCACTTTCTATCCAGATGATTCCAGATTAGCCTGTTCGGACATATGGCAACATCTTCATGATTCTTATCAAACCAGGATGAACCATTATATAAGAAGCTTGATTGGGAACCAATAATCAGTGCATAATAAACAGGAAGTTGAATAAATCTCATAGGAGTTGTGAGTAAGAAGATATCCCACTTTCTATCTAGATGATTCCGGATTAGCCTGTTCGGACATATGGCAATATCAACATGATTCTTATCAAACCAGGATGAACCACGATCTAAGAAGCTTTATTTGGAACCACTAATCAGTGGAGAATAACCAGGAAGTTGAATAAATCTCATAAGTGTTGTGAGCAAGAAGATATCCCACCTTCTATCCAGATGATTCCAGATTAGCCTGTTCGGACATATGCCATCATCTTCATGATTCTTATCAAACCAGGATGAACCACGATATAAGAAGCTTTATTTGGAACCACTAATCAGTGGATAATAACCAGGAAGTTGAATAAATCTCATAGGAGTTGTGAGTAAGAAGATATCCCACTTTCTATCCAGATGATTCCAGATTAGCCTGTTCGAACATATGACAATATCTTCATGATTCTAATCAAACCAGGATAAACCACGATCTACGAAGCTTTATTTGGAACCACTAATCAGTGGAGAATAACCAGGAAGTTGAATAAATCTCAGAAGTGTTGTGAGCAAGAAGATATCCCACCTTCTATCCAGATGATTCCAGATTAGCCTGTTCGGACATATGCCATTATCTTCATGATTCTTATCAAACCAGGATGAACCACGTTATAAGAAGCTTTATTTGGAACCACTAATCAGTGGAGAATAACCAGGAAGTTGAATAAATCTCATAAGTGTTGTGAGCAAGAAGATATCCCACCTTCTATCCAGATGATTCCAGATTAGCATGTTCGGACATATGCCATTATCTTCATGATTCTTATCAAACCAGGATGAACCACGATCTAAGAAGCTTTATTTGGAACCACTAATCAGTGGAGAATAACCAGGAAGTTGAATAAATCTCATAAGTGTTGTGAGCAAGAAGATATCCCACCTTCTATCCAGATGAATCCAGATTAGCCTGTTCGGACATATGCCATTATCTTCATGATTCTTATCAAACCAGGATGAACCACGATATAAGAAGCTTTATTTGGAACCACTAATCAGTGGAGAATAACCAGGAAGTTGAATAAATCTCATAGGAGTTGTGAGTAAGAAGATATCCCACTTTCTATCCAGATGATTCCAGATTAGCCTGTTCGAACATATGGCAATATCTTCATGATTCTTATCAAACCAGGACAAACCACGATCTAAGAAGCTTTATTTGGAACCACTAATCAGTGGAGAATAACCAGGAAGTTGAATAAATCTCATAAGTGTTGTGAGCAAGAAGATATCCCACCTTCTATCCAGATGATTCCAGATGAGCCTGTTCGGACATATGCCATTATCTTCATGTTTCTTATCAAACCAGGATGAACCACGTTATAAGAAGCTTTATTTGGAACCACTAATCAGTGGAGAATAACCAGGAAGTTGAATAAATCTCATAGGAGTTTTGATTAAAAAGATATCCCACTTTCTATCCAGATGATTCCAGATTAGCCTGTTCGGACATATGGCAATATCTTCATGATTCTTATCAAACCAGGATGAACTAATATATAAGAAGCTTGATTGGGAACCACTAATCAGTGGAGAATAACCAGGAAGTTGAATAAATCTCGTAGGAGTTGTGAGTAAGAAGATATCCCACTTTCTATCCAGATGATTCCAGATTAGCCTGTTCGGACATATGGCAATATCTTCATGATTCTTCTCAAACCAGGATGAACCACGATCTAAGAAGCTTTATTTGGAACCACTAATCAGTGGAGAATAACCAGGAAGTTGAATAAATCTCATAAGTGTTGTGAGCAAGAAGATATCCCACCTTCTGTCCAGATGATTCCAGATTAGCCTGTTCGGACATATGTCATTATCTTCATGATTCTTATCAAACCAGGATGAACCACGATCTAAGAAGCTTTATTTGGAACCAATAATCAGTGGAGAATAACCAGGAAGTTGAATAAATCTCATAGGAGTTGTGAGAAAGAAGATATCCCACTTTCTATCCAGATGATTCCAGATTAGCCTGTTCGGACATATGGTAATATCTTCATGATTCTTATCAAACCAGGATGAACCACGATCTAAGAAGCTTTATTTGGAACCACTAATCAGTGGAGAATAACCAGGAAGTTGAATAAATCTCATAAGTGTTGTGAGCAAGAAGATATCCCACCTTCTATCCAGATGATTCTAGATTAGCCTGTTCGGACATATGCCATTATCTTCATGATTCTTACCAAACCAGGATGAACCACGATCTAAGAAGCTTTATTTGGAACCACTAATCAGTGGAGAATAACCAGGAAGTTGAATAAATCTCATAGGAGTTGTGAGTAAGAAGATACCCCACTTTCTATCCAGATGATTCCAGATTAGCCTGTTCGAACATATGGCAATATCTTCATGATTCTTATCAAACCAGGATGAACCACGATCTTAGAAGCTTTATTTGGAACCACTAATCAGTGGAGAATAACCAGGAAGTTGAATAAATCTCATAAGTGTTGTGAGCAAGAAGATATCCCACCTTCTGTCCAGATGATTCCAGATTAGCCTGTTCGGACATATGCCATTATCTTCATGATTCTTATCAAACCAGGATGAACCACAATCTAAGAAGCTTTATTTGCAACCACTAATCAGGGGAGAATAACCAGAAAGTTGAATAAATCTCATAGGAGTTGTGAGTAAGAAGATATCCCACTTTATATCCAAATGATTCCAGATTAGCTTGTTCGAACATATGGCAATATCTTCATGATTCTTATCAAACCAGGATGAACCACGATCTAAGAAGCTTTATTTGGAACCACTAATCAGTGGAGAATAACCAGGAAGTTGAATAAATCTCAGAAGTGATACAAGCCTAGGCTGACAAAGGCTGTATGATCCAAGCAAGAGAGATGGAGTCGATCTAGACCAAGAGGTGGTTCTAGTGTTTGATCTAATCAACCAAGAGAAACCGTGAGAGATGGAACCAGGGGAATGATGTGCACCACACGAGAGATGGAGAGCTCGTGATACAACACAAAGAACCTTCAAGCCGTGGAGGTGCTGGTCTCACAAGGCTAAGGAGGCGGCGAGTTCTTGAGAGAGAACTAGGTTTTCTTTGAAAGAAGTTTTATAAAATTATCAAAAAGTGTCTCGCCAAATGGTTCCACAAAACAATATAAAGACTCAAGGAACAAACTCCTTGTTACGCAATGAAATACTTAAAATTAGACTAAGGTTCAAATAAGGAAAGAAAGAAGCAATGAGTCTTCTTTTAGTCTTGGACCGAGATGCTTTCAAGGTGATGTGTTAAGCTAGCTGTGGCCTCGTTAAAAACCTTCCTCCTGGAAAACCTCGTGGGACAAAACCAAGAGCAAGGAAAAGAGCACACACAAAGAGCTTGCCTAGTAGCTAAACTCAATCCAAGAACCTTCTTAAGCAATGGGCTCTTCTATGGTGATGATCATCAAATGGGTGTGACTTTGGTCTGGTATGAATGGCCAAAGATCTTCTCTGGATGCTTGAGGACTCTCCTTTGGTTCCTCTTCCTTCTCGGCATCTCCTTTAAGGACTTCTTTAACCTCCTCAGCTTGTTTAACCTGGCCAAGATCAGAAGCAAGTATCATGCTCTCATTAAACTTATGTTGAAGTATCTTAGCTCTTTGTCTAGTGATAGCTCCCTTAAACACGGTTGGTATAGACACTTCTTGCTCAGTATCTGGCTTGGTAATGTTGCTGATCATGTCTTGAATGTCAGGTTCAGTAAGGTCAGGTTCAATGTCCTCATCATTCCCTCCCCCTTCAAAAGGTTTTGACCTCAAAACTGGCTCATCTGCAAAACAAGGAGACAAGTCAGTAACATTGAAAGTGGATGATACATTTAGCTCACCTGGCAGATCAAGACGGTAGGCATTGTTGTTGATTCGTTCAAGGACTTGGAAGGGGCCAGTGCCTCTCGGCTTCAACTTGGAGCTCCTCTGGTTTGGGAACCTCTCTTGCCTCATGTGTAACCAAACCCACTCTCCTGGTTCAAATATAATCTCCTTGCGACCCTTGTTAGCTTGTCTTGCATACTGCTCAGTTCGCTTCTCTAGGTTCTCCAGGGCTCTGTGGTGTAGCTCCTTCACATAAGCAGCCTTAGCTTCACCAGTTATACTAATGACTTCAGCTGGAGGTAGGGGAGTAAGATCGAGGGGTGTCTTTGGGTTGAACCCGTAAGCAACTTCAAACGGTGACATCTTTGTAGCCGAGTGCTGAGCCCGGTTGTAAGCAAACTCTATGAAGGGAATACAATCAACCCAATTCTTCATGTTCTTCCCAATAGTGGCTCTAAGCAATGTGGAGAGTGTTCTGTTAACAACCTCTGTCTGCCCATCAGTTTGCGGATGACAAGTAGTGGAGTAGAGTAGTTTTGTTCCAAGCTTCTTCCATAATGTCTTCCAGAAGTGGCTGAGGAACTTGGTGTCTCTATCTGATACAATGGTCCTTGGGATTCCATGTAAGCGAACCACTTCTCTAAAGAACAAGTCAGCTGTTTTGGATGCATCATTGACCTTGGCACAAGGTATGAAGTGTGCCATCTTGGAGAACCTATCCACCACAACAAAGATTGAATCCTTGTGTTGGATCATGGGCAATCCTAGTACAAAATCCATGGATATGTCCACCCAGGGAGCTGTGGGAATGGGCAGTGGCATGTAAAGTCCATGGGGTTGTACTCTTGACTTAGCTTTCTTGCATACTACACATCTTGCACAATGAGCTTCTACTGTCTTCTTTAGGTGCGGCCAATAGAAATGCTCTCTGACCACAGCAAGTGTCTTGTCTACTCCAAAATGTCCCATGAGACCTCCCCCATGTGCTTCTCTGGTGATCAAGTCTCTCAAAGAACACTGAGGAATACACAGCCTCTTGCTCTTAAACAGGAACCCCTCATGCAAGTAGAACTTCCCGTGAGGCCCTTTGGTGCAGCTGGTGTAGGTGTCAGCAAGATCCGGATCCTCCCCATATAATTCCTTGATGAACTCAAATCCTAGCACCTTAGCTTCCATTGTGGCGATCAAGGCATGTCTCCTGGAGAGTGCATCAGCTACAATGTTCTCTTTCCCCTTCTTATACTTGATAATGTATGGGAAGGTTTCTATGAACTCCAGCCACCGAGCATGTCTTCTCTTGAGATTGGTTTGCCCTCGGAGATGTTTAAGGGTCTCATGATCAGTGTGCACTACAAATTCCTTGGAGAGTAGGTAATGTTGCCATGTCTCCAAAGCTCTCACCAAGGCATATAACTCCTTGTCATATGTAGGGTAGTTAAGAGCAGCCCCACTGAGTTTCTCACTGAAATAGGCCACGGGCTTGCGTCCTTGAAGTAGTACTGCTCCAATCCCCAATCCCTGAGGCATCACACTCCACTTCAAAGGTCTTGTTAAAGTCTGGTAGAGCTAGAACTGGTGCATGAGTTAGCCGGTATTTCAAAGCATGAAAAGCCTCTTCTTGAGCTTTCTCCCACTTGAACCCAACACTCTTCTTGACAATGGCAGTGAGAGGTGCTGCTATGCTGCTGAAATCCTGAACAAACCGCCTGTAGAAACTGGCTAGCCCATGAAAACTTCTGACTTGGCTGATGCTTGTGGGTATTGGCCATTCTTGTATTGCTCTAACCTTCTCTTCATCAACCTGTAATCCCTGTGAACTCACAACAAAACCTAGGAAGACAAGTTTATCAGTGCAGAATGTGCACTTCTTGAGGTTTGCATAGAGTCCTTCTTTACGAAGTGTTTCTAATACTTGCTCAAGGTGTGACACATGATCAAGTAAGTTGGTACTATAAATTAAAATGTCATCAAAATATACCACAACAAACTTACTGATGTAGGGCCTAAGGATGTGGTTCATGAGTCTCATGAAAGTGCTAGGAGCATTGGTGAGTCCAAATGGCATCACCAGCCACTCATAGAGACCTTGCTTTGTTTTAAAAGCTGTCTTCCACTCATCACCCTCTTTCATCCTTACCTGATGGTACCCACTCTTAAGGTCAATCTTGGAGAAGATGGTGGCTCCACTTAACTCATCCAGCATGTCATCAAGCCGGGGAATGGGGTGTCTGTATTTGATGGTGATGTTGTTGATCGCACGGCAGTCGACACACATCCTCCAAGTCCCATCCTTCTTGGGTACTAGCAAGACAGGAACCGCGCAAGGACTTAGGCTCTCCCTCACGTATCCCTTGTCCAATAGGTCCTGGACTTGTCTTTCCAACTCCTTGGCCTCCTCGGGGTTCACTCTATAAGCTGGTTTGTTTGGTAAAGCAGCTCCTGGTATAAAGTCTATCTGATGTTCAATGCCCCTCAGTGGTGGTAGGCCGTGGGGAATCTCCTCTGGAAACAAGTCTTTGAATTTGCTTAGAAGCTTTGCAACCTCTGGTGGGTACTCCACTTCACCTGAACCTGCACTCAAAAGCTCCTTAAAGATCATTAGTAGCATTGTGTGTTTGGTAGCAGCTGCCTTTCTTATATGGCTAGGCTGGATTAGGAAATTGGATTTAACCTTTTCCTTTTCCTTAACCATTTGCAAATGCATTTCATGCACTTGGGCAGGAGTGAGGGGGGCTAGACTAATCTTATGCTTATTATGCATGAATGTATACATGTTAGTCCTACCATCATGTCTAGTCTCTCTATCCCATTGCCATGGCCTACCTAACAAAACATGACCAGCTTGCATCGGCACCACATCACAAACTACCTCATCCTGATACTTACCAATGCTAAAAGGAATAGTAACTTGCTCCTTAATCTGAAGCTCAACCTTATCATCTAACCATCTTAGCCTATATGGATGCGGATGAGGGACCTTGACTAAGCCAAGCTTATCAACCATGTAAGCACTCGCGGCATTAGTACAAGACCCACCATCAATGATGAGGTTACATACCTTGCCTTTAATAGTACACCTACTATGGAAGATGTTTTCCCTTTGGATTGTCTCAGCTGGTTCTAGTTGGGCACTAAGCACACGCCTGATCATCAAGTTCTCTCCCACGTCGGGATACTGCATCTCTCCATAGTCGGCTTGTAATTCAGGTGCATCCTCATCATGTGATTCATACCCATCTTCAGTGAGCATCATCACTCTCTGGTTCGGACACTCTCTAGCCATATGTCCTCGGCCTCTACACTTGAAACACGTGATATCTCTAGCACGTTGAGGAGGGGTATTCTTAGTTGGCTCTGTCCTGGTATCTTTGTTGTTGTCAGTAGCTTGAGACTTCGAGCGAGTGTCTCCCTCAACCCCTTTGCCCTTGTCTACTGGTTTGTTGTAGTTGCTGTTGTTGCCGGAGTTCCAATTGGATTGAGATCTTCCCTTGGTGCTCTTCTTCTTGATGTGTTGCTCAGCTTGCACGGCTATGTGGAATAGGTCTTTGAGATCTCCATAAGCTTGTCTCTCAACCTTGCTGCTCACTCTATCTTGCAACCCATCTAGGAACTGAGCCATGATCGTCCTCCTCATCCTCATTGAGATCAAGACGGTTCCTTAACTTTTCAAACTCCTCATAGTACTCCTCAACTGACTTGCTTCCTTGCTTAAGTGTTCTGAACTTCCTATGCAAGTCTCGGTGGTAATGCTGTGGCACAAACCTCAGTCTCATAGCATCTTTCATATCTACCCAGGCGTCTAGTTGCCTCAAGTGCCCTCTCCTACGGTCAGAGCACAATCTATCCCACCAGGATAAGGCATTGTCCGTGAGCTGAGCTACTGCCAAGGCAACTCTCTTGGGACCAGGATGGTTGTAGTAAGAGAAGATGTGATCCATCCTCTTTTCCCAATCAAGGTAAGCTTCAGGGTCAACCTTTCCAGCATACTGTGGTGGTGTCATCTTTAAAAGATCCGGTCCTTGGTGGTGGTGTTGCTGGCGAGGCCCTCTCGGTTGAGGTACATAGTCATCCTCATCATATCTTGGATTACGGATGGGTCTCCGTTGTGCTCTAGGTGGAGGAAAATAATCCTCTTCCTCTTCCACCTCTTCCTCATACTCTTCTGGTTGAACTCGTGCTCTAGGATAGGGATTACGTTGCTGACCAGTATCCCCTTCATTCTGTTGGTTCCTAGTACTAGCCTCGGGGACATCATTGAAAAGTACTCCAGGACGCCGGTTGTTTGGGACTTGATACTGTTGGTGTTGAGCTGGAAACCTCTCATTAGCTTGGGTAGCTTGAGCCATGGGTCTCTGCTCAACTCGGGTGAGTCTATCTCCAAGGTCTTGCCGTAGCTCCCTCATCTCATCCCTCATGGCATTGAGAGCTAACATCATGGTAGCAAGCTCGGATGCTTCTCCCATCGTGCCTGCCACAAGAAAAGAAGAACAAACTTAGGCAATCTCGAAATCTACAACTAATGGAAAGAAAATAAGTTCAAAAGGGAAAAACCGATCAAACAATATGGCAAAATTATCAAAAGGAAAGTTTGAAAGATTGCGCTTGATGAACACGGTTTTGATGCAACTTGAAAGATTTTCTTTTTTTTTTTTTTTTTGAATCGAATGGATGAAACAAGAAAGACTAAACGAGATGATCAATAGCAAGATATGGATGCACGACAACTAAATGAAACAAGAACAACTGAACTAACTATAATTTTTTTTTGGTTTTGGATGAAAGCAAAACGGATGAAACAAGATTTGAAACAACTAAGGAGGATAGATACAACCTGATGCTGAAGGAACTTCAGCTCTGATACCAGAAATGATACAAGCCTAGGCTGACAAAGGCTGTATGATCCAAGCAAGAGAGATGGAGTCGATCTAGACCAAGAGGTGGTTCTAGTGTTTGATCTAATCAACCAAGAGAAACCGTGAGAGATGGAACCAGGGGAATGATGTGCACCACACGAGAGATGGAGAGCTCGTGATACAACACAAAGAACCTTCAAGCCGTGGAGGTGCTGGTCTCACAAGGCTAAGGAGGCGGCGAGTTCTTGAGAGAGAACTAGGTTTTTCTTTGAAAGAAGTTTTATAAAATTATCAAAAAGTGTCTCGCCAAATGGTTCCACAAAACAATATAAAGACTCAAGGAACAAACTCCTTGTTACGCAATGAAATACTTAAAATTAGACTAAGGTTCAAATAAGGAAAGAAAGAAGCAATGAGTCTTCTTTAGTCTTGGACCGAGATGCTTTCAAGGTGATGTGTTAAGCTAGCTGTGGCCTCGTTAAAAACCTTCCTCCTGGAAAACCTCGTGGGACAAAACCAAGAGCAAGGAAAAGAGCACACACAAAGAGCTTGCCTAGTAGCTAAACTCAATCCAAGAACCTTCTTAAGCAATGGGCTCTTCTATGGTGATGATCATCAAATGGGTGTGACTTTGGTCTGGTATGAATGGCCAAAGATCTTCTCTGGATGCTTGAGGACTCTCCTTTGGTTCCTCTTCCTTCTCGGCATCTCCTTTAAGGACTTCTTTAACCTCCTCAGCTTGTTTAACCTGGCCAAGATCAGAAGCAAGTATCATGCTCTCATTAAACTTATGTTGAAGTATCTTAGCTCTTTGTCTAGTGATAGCTCCCTTAAACACGGTTGGTATAGACACTTCTTGCTCAGTATCTGGCTTGGTAATGTTGCTGATCATGTCTTGAATGTCAGGTTCAGTAAGGTCAGGTTCAATGTCCTCATCAAGAAGTGTTGTGAGCAAGAAGATATCCCACCTTCTATCCAAATAATTCCAGATTAGCATGTTCGGACATATGTCATTATCTTCATGATTCTTATCAAACCAGGATGAACCACGTTATAAGAAGCTTTATTTGGAACCACTAATCAGTGGAGAATAACCAGGAAGTTGAATAAATCTCATAAGTGTTGTGAGCAAGAAGATGTCCCATCTTCTATCCAGATGATTCCAGATTAGCCTGTTCGGACATATGCCATTATCTTCATGATTCTTATCAAACTAGGATGAACCACGATCTAAGAAGCTTTATTTGGAACCACTAATCAGTGGAGAATAACCAGGAAGTTGAATAAATCTCATAGGTTTTGTGAGTAAGAGGATATCCCACTTGCTATCCAGATGATTCCAGATTAGCATGTTCGGACATATGGCAATATCTTCATGATTCTTATCAAACCAGGATGAACCACGATCTAAGAAGCTTTATTTGGAACCACTAATCAGTGGAGAATAACCAGGAAGTTGAATAAATCTCATAAGTGTTGTGAGCAAGAAGATATCCCACCTTCTATCCAGATGATTCCAGATTAGCCTGTTCGGACATATGCCATTATCTTCATGATTCTTATCAAACCAGGATGAACCACGATCTAAGAAGCTTTATTTGGAACCACTAATCAGTGGAGAATAACCAGGAAGTTGAATAAATCTCATAGGAGTTGTGAGTAAGAAGATACCCCACTTTCTATCCAGATGATTCCAGATTAGCCTGTTCGAACATATGCCAATATCTTCATGATTCTTATCAAACCAGTATGAACCACGATCTAAGAAGCTTTATATGGAACCACTAATCAGTGGAGAATAACCAGGAAGTTGAATAAATCTCACAAGTGTTGTGAGCAAGAAGATATCCCACCTTCTATCTAGATGATTCCAGATTAGCCTGTTCGGACATATGCCATTATCTTCATGATTCTTATCAAACCAGGATGAACCACGATCTAAGAAGCTTTATTTGGAACCACTCACTAATCAGTGGAGAATAACCAGGAAGTTGAATAAATCTCATAGGAGTTGTGAGTAAGAAGATATCCCACTTTCTATCCAAATGATTCCAGATTAGCCTGTTCGAACATATGGCAATATCTTCATGATTCTTATCAAACCAGGATGAACCACGATCTAAGAAGCTTTATTTGGAACCACTAATCAGTGGAGAATAACCAGGAAGTTGAATAAATATCAGAAGTGTTGTGAGCAAGAAGATATCACACCTTCTATCCAGATGATTCCAGATTAGCCTGTTCAGACATATGCCATTATCTTCATGATTCTTATCAAACCAGGATGAACCACGTTATAAGAAGCTTTATTTGGAACCACTAATCAGTGGAGAATAACCAGGAAGTTGAATAAATCTCATAAGTGTTGTGAGCAAGAAGATATCCCACCTTCTATCCAGATGATTCGAGATTAGCCTGTTCGGACATATGCCATTATCTTCATGATTCTTATCAAACCAGGATGAACCACGATCTAAGAAGCTTTATTTGGAACCACTAATCAGTGGAGAATAACCAGGAAGTTGAATAAATCTCATAAGTGTTGTGAGCAAGAAGATATCCCACCTTCTATCCAGATGATTCCAGATTAGCATGTTCGGACATATGCCATTATCTTCATGCTTCTTATCAAACCAGGATGAACCACGTTATAAGAAGCTTTTTTGGAACCACTAATCAGTGGAGAATAACCAGGAAGTTGAATAAATCTCATAAGTGTTGTGAGCAAGAAGATATCCCACCTTCTATCCAGATGATTCCAGATTAGCCTGTTCGGACATATGCCATTATCTTCATGATTTTTATCAAACCAGGATGAACCACGTTATAAGAAGCTTTATTTAGAACCACTAATCAGTGGAGAATAACCAGGAAGTTGAATAAATCTCATAAGTGTTGTGAGCAAGAAGATATCCCACCTTCTATCTAGATGATTCCAGATTAGCATGTTCGGACATATGCCATTATCTTCATGATTCTTATTAAACTGATGAGGACATAGAACCAGACATCAACATTCCCACACTTAGACAAGCTCCAAGGACAAGATCAGGAACTAGAGGTGTTGTTGCTAGCTTTAACAAAGCCATAGAAGTTCTTCTCATCAAGAGCAACATCAACACCAAGCTAGAAGCCATCACAAACCGCATGGATCAATTCACTATAACCGGAGGAGAAGCAAATAAAGAAGAAGCTTATGTTATACAAGTTGGTCCAAGAGGAGATGATAACATATGGTCCATTCTTCCTTGCAAGGAAATGGTTTCCTTATTTACCATCTCCCCTAAGTGATACGGTGAGTTTTGAAGAAGGAAGAGCAAAGCCTCAAACGACAACACTTTGAACAAGACCAAGTTTGGCTCCTCTCCAACGGCTACTTCTTTCAAACCCATTCCGCATCAAAGGTAAGTATGGTAAGTTCATTTACATTTTTATTTATATCCTATGGGTATCATGCAGGGTCTTGTTTTCATTTTATTTCATTTCTTTGAGTCAGGCATTGTTTAGCCTATGCTTTCTTAGGTCCAAGTATCGAGTCTTTGTATTGCTTTGTTTCAAGACCCCTAGAAGGGCACAACTGCATTGGCGAGTATATAAGCCCCTATAAGCAGTCATGTATCTTTAACCCTTATGAAATATATGAGTCAGTTTGCCCCTAGCAACTAAACCTAAGTCTTTGAGAGTTTGTGAGAAGCAGCCTCCAAGCAAATCGTGATTTATCAAACTCCTCTCCATAGAGTTTGTGGTTTCACTTCGATCCATCTCTTTGATTGTGTGATTCAATCAATCTTCACTCCATCAATCCATCTCTATATCATTGTTGAGTTGTTTATACGAACAAGCAACAAAGATCCATCCTTCATTCACACGCCATCTCTCATCCCTTGAAGTATCAAGTTGGTTGTACGACCAAGTGGTGCTTTCCAACCTCCATTGGTGTCTTCACGAGTCTCTCATCAACCGGTTCCATCTCACAAATCATCATCATTATCAGATCATTACATCTCCATCCACCTCATCACCAACCGGTTCATTGATTCACTCTCCTATCCAACCAGCTTGAACAAGGCCCTCTTTGTGCCTATATCATTTTGGTATCAGAGCTTAAACGCTCCAAATCAGGTTGTTTCTTTTTCCTTTTGATAGATCGTTTAGTTTTATTAAAGAAAAACCCATAAAAATTTATTTTTGCTTTAGTTCTTGTGTTTCACCATTGTTGAGTTCTTAGTTGTTCTTGTTTCATTAAAAATCGAAAAGAAAAGAAAAGGTTGCTTCGTTTTATTGTTTGATCCAAAGTTCTCAAGAAAAACCAAAAGATTTCTGTTTTGTTTGCTTGCAATCTCTAGTTTCCTATTCTAGTTATTTCGCATATCCCATTTCCTTTTATAGATCCGAGCATTTGCATTCCGAGATATCTATACTATTGCATCTTCCTTGCTATTATATAGTTTGTATCGGTCCATTTGCATCATATTGTCGTTGCACTAGCTTTATTTATTTCTTTGATACCTTCACTTGATCTTGAAAACTCTTTCAGGTCAAGACATGGGAGACACTAGCTCAACTTCAGCTGATACCGCAACTACTATGGCTCAACTCCTAGTTGCAATGCAATCCATCAGTGAAAGGATGACTCGCCTAGAGCAAGGGCAACAAGCTCGAGCCAACCAACCGGCTCAAGGAGCAAACAACAATCCTCAAGACCAACAACCACAACAACAACAACAACAACAACAACAGCAACAAGACAACCCCCGAGCTGAGGATGATTCGGATAGTGACATGCCGAGTCTAGAAGAAGAAGAACAAAGACCCCCTCCTAGAAGAAATGCTAGAGATAGAGGAAGAAACCGAGGAAGAGGTCATGATCAAGAGCATGATCAATGGCAAGGAGGCAAGGACTTGAAGCTCACACCACCAACTTTTGCTGGAAAGGTTAATCCCGATGCCTACATTGATTGGGAGACACGCATGGAGTACATCTTTGACTATTACCAATACTCCGAGCTAAGGAAGGTCTCTCTAGCTGCTGCTCAGCTCACTGAAACCGCCTTGACATGGTGGGATCGAGAGCTATCCGAGAGGAGAAGACTAAGGCGTGCACCCATTGCTCTTTGGGATGATATGAGAGCCATGCTGAGGAGGAGATATGTGCCAAGTTACTACTACCGTGACTTGCAAAAGAGGTTCAGGAAGCTCACTCAAGGATCCAAGTCAGTTGAGGAGTACTATGAAGAGTTTGATGCTATGAGGAACCGCTTAGAAGTTCAAGACTCTGAGGAAACCTTGATGGCACAATTCTTGGATGGACTTCAAGATAGGATAACAAGAAAGGTGGAGAGACAGAACTATGAGCACTTCCATGATCTAATCCACTTTGCTATCCAAGCAGAGCAAACACATCAAGCGCAAAACCGCAGCTACAAGTAGAAGTAAGAACACTTGGACTCCACCAGCTCAAAGAAATGACAAGGGCAAGTCCATTGAGGTTGAGAGCCGGTTCAAGAAGAACTCCACTACTGATGCATCTAAGGGCAACAAGGCTGAACAAAGCAAGCCTAGTGCACCTAGAAACCGAGACATCACTTGCTACAAGTGCCAAGGTAAGGGACATTATGCAAGAGATTGTCCTAACCAAAGAGTCATGATCCTTAGAGAAGATGGAGGATATGAGACTCAAGAAGAAGAAGAAGCGGATGCTACTGATGAGGAGATCACTGATTATCCAGATGAGGGAGAGATACTTGTGACAAGAAGAGTACTTAGTGCAATGTTCGAACCAGAAACTATTCAAAGGGAGAACATCTTTCATACAAGATGCACCATTGAATCTAAGGTATGTAGCTTAATCATTGATGGTGGTTCATGTACTAATGTTGCTAGCAAGTATTTGGTTGATAAGCTAGGTCTCAAGACAACCATACATCCAAGACCTTATAGATTGAAGTGGTTAAATGATGAAACCGAGCTAAAGATTGGTGAACAAGTGGAAGTCTCTTTCAGCATAGGCCGATATGCTGACAAGGTAATTTGTGATGTGGTTCCTATGCAAGCTGGTCATCTTTTGCTTGGCAGGCCTTGACAATTTGATAAGGAGACTATACACAATGGACGCAACAACTACTATAGTTTCACTCACAACAACCGCAAGCACAACCTAGCTCCTTTAACCCCACAACAAGTCTTTGACTTGCAAAAGGATATGAGCAAAGGAAACAAGGTAAGTAAGACTAATCTCTATATTAGTCCATCTAAAGTTTTAAAATCTTTAGAGAACAAAACACAGGTGCTACTAATGATCTTTAAGGAAGGTGTTTTGACAGATTATAAAGATCAAGAACTCCCACCAGAAGTTGTGCAACTACTTGAGAAGTTCCCTGATATCTTTCCAGAAGATATTCCTGCTGGTTTACCACCAATAAGAGGAATAGAACACCAGATTGATCTAGTACCAGGAGCTCCATTGCCAAACCGACCAGCCTACAGAGTCAATCCGGAGGAAGCCAAAGAATTGGAGAGACAAGTGCAAGACTTGATGGACAAGGGATACATAAGAGAGAGTCTAAGCCCTTGTGCAGTTCCAGTTCTTCTAGTGCCAAAGAAAGATGGGACTTGGAGGATGTGTGTTGATTGCCGAGCCATAAACAACATCACCATCAAGTATAGACATCCAATCCCACGACTAGACGACATGCTAGATGAACTCAGTGGTGCCACTATCTTCTCAAAGATAGACTTGAAGAGTGGTTATCACCAGGTAAGAATGAAAGAAGGAGATGAGTGGAAGACTGCTTTCAAGACCAAGAGAGGTCTCTATGAATGGCTAGTCATGCCATTTGGTCTTACCAATGCTCCAAGCACTTTCATGCGCCTCATGAACCAAGTTCTAAGGGAGTACATCTGTAAGTTTGTAGTTGTATACTTCGATGATATCTTAGTCTATAGCAACAGCTTAGAAGATCATCTTATTCATCTTGAAAAGGTTTTGGAAACCTTGCGCCAAGAGCATCTTTATGCTAATCTCAAGAAATGTACCTTTTGCACTGATCAACTAGTTTTCCTAGGCTTTGTTGTTAGTTCACAGGGTCTAAAGGTGGATGAAGAGAAGATCAAAGCAGTACAAGAGTGGCCCACGCCAACTACAATAGGTCATGTGAGGAGTTTCCATGGACTAGCAAGCTTCTATAGAAGATTTGTCCGAGACTTCAGCACCATAGCAGCCCCATTAACTTCAGTAATCAAGAAAGATGTGGCTTTCAAATGGGGAAGTGAACAGGATGAGGCTTTTCAAAACCTCAAAGATAGTTTAACTAATGCTCCTGTTTTAGTCTTACCTGATTTTAACAAAACTTTTGAGATTGAATGTGATGCATCAGGGACAGGTATTGGAGCAGTGTTGACTCAAGGAGGAAAGCCAGTAGCCTTCTTCAGTGAGAAGTTACATGGAGCTACACTCAACTATCCTACCTATGATAAAGAGTTATATGCACTAGTGAGGTCATTGGAGACTTGGCAGCACTATCTACTCTCTAAGGAGTTTGTGATCCACACTGACCACGAGACACTCAAGTATTTGAGAGGACAAACTACCTTGAAGAAGAGGCACGCAAGGTGGCTAGAGTTTGTGGAATCTTTTCCTTATATCATCAAGTACAAGAAAGGAAAAGAGAACATTGTAGCTGATGCTTTGTCAAGAAGGCATGCGCTGATATCTTTGATGGAAGCCAAGGTAATGGGGTTTGAACACATCAAGGAGCAGTACCAAGAAGATCCAGACTTTGGAGACATCTACAAGCAGTGCAAGCAAGCCGCATTTGGATCCTTCTATCAGCATGATGAGTTTCTATTTAAGGATAAGAGGTTGTGTATCCCACAAGGTTCCATGCGAGACTTGATCTTGAGAGAAGCACATGGTGGTGGGCTTATGGGACACTTTGGACGTGACAAAACCTTGAGTATAGTGGCAGAACACTTCTATTGGCCACACTTGAGAAGAGATGTTGAGAAGCTATGCGCAAGATGCATTGTTTGTCTCAAAGCTAAATCCAGGTTACATCCTCATGGTCTTTACATTCCTTTACCTATTCCTGACCTACCTTGGGTAGATATTTCCATGGATTTTGTTTTAGGTTTGCCAAAGATCAGGAACAAGGATTCCATCTTTGTTGTGGTGGACAGGTTTTCTAAGATGGCTCATTTTATTCCTTGCAATAAGACTAATGATGCTACTCAAACTGCTGATTTATTCTTTAAGGAAGTGGTTAAGCTTCATGGTATTCCTAGAACTATTGTTTCTGACAGGGACACAAAGTTCTTGAGCCACTTTTGGAGGACCATTTGGAGGAAGTTAGGTACCAAGCTCTTGTTCTCTACCACTTGCCATCCTCAAACTGATGGACAAACTGAGGTTGTTAACCGCACTCTATCCACTCTCTTGAGAGCCACGGTTGGTAAGAACTTGAGGAATTGGCTTGATTGTTTACCTTTCATTGAATTTGCTTATAATAGAGTTCCTCATTCAGCTACTAAACTTTCACCTTTTGAGATTGTGTATGGTTTTAAGCCAATGACTCCCTTTAGATCTCTCTCCTATTCTACCACAAAAGGATCAAATGGTGAGTACTGATGGTGAGACTAAGGCTGAACTTATGAAGAAAATCCACCAGAAGGTTAAGGAGAACCTAGAGAAGCAAAATGAGCAAAACAAGAAGCAAGGTGACAAGGGAAGAAAGGAGGTTTCATTTGAACCAGGAGATTGGGTTTGGTTACATATGAGGTCCGAGAGGTTTCCAAAGCAGAGGAAGTCCAAGCTCGCACCAAGAGGAGATGGCCCATTCAAAGTCTTGAAGAAGATCAATGACAATGCCTATCAATTGGAGCTGCCGGTTGAGTTTAATGTTTCTTCTACTTTCAATGTGTCAGATTTATCTTACTTTCATGCAGATGAAACTGTTCTGAGGTCAGAACCTTCTCAAGAGGGAGAGAATGATGAGGACATAGAACCAGACATCAACATTCCCACACTTAGACAAGCTCCAAGGACAAGATCAGGAACTAGAGGTGTTGTTGCTAGCTTTAACAAAGCCATAGAAGTTCTTCTCATCAAGAGCAACATCAACACCAAGCTAGAAGCCATCACAAACCGCATGGATCAATTCACTATAACCGGAGGAGAAGCAAATAAAGAAGAAGCTTATGTTATACAAGTTGGTCCAAGAGGAGATGATAACATATGGTCCATTCTTCCCTTGCAAGGAAATGGTTTCCTTATTTACCATCTCCCCTAAGTGATACGGTGAGTTTTGAAGAAGGAAGAGCAAAGCCTCAAACGACAACACTTTGAACAAGACCAAGTTTGGCTCCTCTCCAACGGCTACTTCTTTCAAACCCATTCCGCATCAAAGGTAAGTATGGTAAGTTCATTTACATTTTTATTTATATCCTATGGGTATCATGCAGGGTCTTGTTTTCATTTTATTTCATTTCTTTGAGTCAGGCATTGTTTAGCCTATGCTTTCTTAGGTCCAAGTATCGAGTCTTTGTATTGCTTTGTTTCAAGACCCCTAGAAGGGCACAACTGCATTGGCGAGTATATAAGCCCCTATAAGCAGTCATGTATCTTTAACCCTTATGAAATATATGAGTCAGTTTGCCCCTAGCAACTAAACCTAAGTCTTTGAGAGTTTGTGAGAAGCAGCCTCCAAGCAAATCGTGATTTATCAAACTCCTCTCCATAGAGTTTGTGGTTTCACTTCGATCCATCTCTTTGATTGTGTGATTCAATCAATCTTCACTCCATCAATCCATCTCTATATCATTGTTGAGTTGTTTATACGAACAAGCAACAAAGATCCATCCTTCATTTACACGCCATCTCTCATCCCTTGAAGTATCAAGTTGGTTGTACGACCAAGTGGTGCTTTCCAACCTCCATTGGTGTCTTCACGAGTCTCTCATCAACCGGTTCCATCTCACAAATCATCATCATTATCAGATCATTACATCTCCATCCACCTCATCACCAACCGGTTCATTGATTCACTCTCCTATCCAACCAGCTTGAACAAGGCCCTCTTTGTGCCTATATCATAAACCATGATGAACCACGATCTAAGAAGCTTTAAATGGAACCACTAATCAGTGGAGAATAACCAGGAAGTTGAATAAATCTCATAGGAGTTGTGATTAAGAAGATATCCCACTTTCTATCCAGATGATTCCAGATTAGCATGTTCGGACATATGGCAATATCTCATGATTCTTATCAAACCAGGATGAACCACGATCTTAGAAGCTTTATTTGGAACCACTAATCAGTGGAGAATAACCAGGAAGTTGAATAAATCTCATAAGTGTTGTGAGCAAGAAGATATCCCACCTTCTGTCCAGATGATTCCAGATTAGCCTGTTCGGACATATGCCATTATCTTCATGATTCTTATCAAACCAGGATGAACCACGTTATAAGAAGCTTTATTTGGAACCACTAATCAGTGGAGAATAACCAGGAAGTTGAATAAATCTCATAAGTGTTGTGAGCAAGAAGATATCCCACCTTCTATCCAGATGAATCCAGATTAGCCTGTTTGGACATATGCCATTATCTTCATGATTCTTATCAAACCAGGATGAACCACGATATAAGAAGCTTTATTTGGAACCACTAATCAGTGGAGAATAACCAGGAAGTTGAATAAATCTCATAAGTGTTGTGAGCAAGAAGATATCCCACCTTCTATCTAGATGATTCCAGATTAGCATGTTCGGACATATGCCATTATCTTCATGATTCTTATTAAACCATGATGAACCACGATCTAAGAAGCTTTAATTGGAACCACTAATCAGTGGAGAATAACCAGGAAGTTGAATAAATCTCATAGGAGTTGTGATTAAAAAGATATCCCACTTTCTATCAGATGATTCCAGATTAGCATTTCGGACATATGGCAATATCTTCATGATTCTTATCAAACCAAGAACCACGATCTTAGAAGCTTTGTTTGGAACCACAATATTGGAGAAAACCAGGAAGTTGAATAAATCTCATAAGTGTTGTGATCAAGAAGATATCCCACTCTTCCATCAGATGATTCCAGATAGCCTGTTCGGACATATGCCATTATATCTCATGTTCTTATCAAACCAGGATGAACCACGATCTAAAGAAGCTTATTTGGAACACTACAGTGGAGAATAACCAGAAAGTTGAATAAATCTCATAGGAGTTGGAGTAAGAAGATACCCCACTTTCTATCAAGATGATTCCAGATTAGCATGTTCGGACATATGGCAATATCTTCATGATCTATCAAACCAGGATGAACCACGATCTTAGAAGCTTTATTTGGAACCACTAATCAGTGGAGAATAACCAGGAAGTTGAATAAATCTCATAAGTGTTGTGAGCAAGAAGATATCCCACCTTCTATCCAGATGAATCCAGATAGCCTGTTCGGGACATATGCCATATCTTCATGATTCTATCAAACCAGGATGAACCACGATATAAGAAGCTTTATTTGGAACCACTAATCAGTGGAGAATAACAGGAAGTTGAAAAATCTCATAGGAGTTTGAGTAGAAGATATCCCACTTTCTATCCAGATGATTCCAGATTAGCCTGTTCGAACATATGGCAATATCTTCATGATTCTTATCTAACCAGGACAAACCACGATCTAAGAAGCTTTATTGGAACCACTAATCAGTGGAGAATAAACCAGGAAGTTGAAAAATCTCATAAGTGTTGTGAGCAAGATATCCCACCTTCTATCCAGATGATTCCAGATTAGCTGTTCGGACATATGCCATTATCTTCATGTTTTTATCAAACCAGGATGAACCACATTATAAGAAGCGTTATTTGGAACCCACTAATCAGTGGAGGAATAACCAGGAAGTTGAATAAATCTCATAGGAGTTTTTGATTAAAAAGATATCCCACTTTCTATCCAGATGATTCCAGATTAGCCTGTTCGTACATATGGCAATATCTTCATGATTCTATCAAACCAGGATGAACTAATATATAAAGAAGCTTGATTGGGAAATCCACTAATCAGTGGAGAATAACCAGGAAGTGAATAAATCTCGTAGGAGTTGTGAGTAAGAGATATCCCACTTTCTATCCAGATGATTCCAGATTAGCCTGTTCGACATATGGCATCTTTCATGATTCTTATCAAACCCAGGATGAAACACTATCTAAGAAGCTTTATTTCGAACCACTAATCAGGGAGAATAACCAGGAAGTTGAATAAAAATCTCATAAGTGTTGTTTTCTCAGCAAGAAGATATCCCACATTCTATCCAGATGATTCTAGATTAGCCTGTCCTGGAAATATGCCATTTTATCTTCATGTTCTTACCAAACCAGGATGAACCACGATCTAAGAAGCTTTATTGGAACCACTAATCAGTGGAGAATAACCAGGAAGTTGAATAAATCTCATAGGAGTTGTGAGTAAGAAGATACCCCACTTCTATCCAGATGATTCCAGATTAGCCTGTTCGAACATATGGCAATATCTTCAGATTCTTATTCAAACCAGGATGAACCACGATCTTTTAGAAGCTTATTTGGAACCACTACTCAGGGAGAGAATAACCAGGAAGTTGCAATAAATCTCATACGTGTTGTGAGCAAGAAGATATCCACCTTCTGTCAGATGATTCCAGATTAGCCTGTTCGGACATATGCCATTATTCATGATTTCTTATCAAACCAGATGAACCACGTATAAGAAGCTTTATTTGGAACCACTAATCAGTGGAGAATAACCAGGAAGTTGAATAAATCTCAAAGTGTTGAGCAAGAAGATATCCACCTTCTATCCAGATGATTCCAGATTAGCCTGTTTCTGACATATGCATATCTTAATGATTTTATCAAACCAGATGATGAACCACGATCTAAGAAGCTTATTTGGAACACTAATCAGTGGAGAATAACCAGGAAGTTGAATAAAAATCTCATAGGAGTTGTGAGTAAGAAGATACCCCACTTTCTATCCAGATGATCCAGATTAGCCTGTTCGAAATATGCCAATATCTTCATGATTCT